>JAXMNL010001641.1:5732-17812 GCA_035128595.1 Eptatretus atami
TGGTGCTCCTGCCTCTCACCTTTCTCAGCTTTACGCAATGGAAACCAAATAATTTAGGATGCAATAAGGCTGATTCTTTGGGCCTCTCACTCTCTCACCGCAGGTTGGTCGGTGCTCTTTCTGTCGTTCTGCCCTCTCTTCCTTCGTTCCCCCCCCCCCCTGATCATCTCTGCGCATTTGTCCCCACCAATATTTCTGCAGGGTACTCAAGTCCACCAACCAAACCCCTTCTGGAAAAACGAACAAAAATCACGAATCACTGCTCACCTTCATTTTTCATTCCTCTTTTTTCCCACCTTTGGAATAAAACTCCCTCACTCTCTTCAATCCATTCTTCCCTTCCAGGTCTCAAACAGCTGTTCACCACCCATGTCTGTAGCAAATCCTCAATCTCTTTTCTACCCCAGTTAATCACGCCCAAACCCACCTCTTTCAAATTTCCCAGCTTTCCTTCCTGAAAGTCCATGTAAGTCCAGCTAGGAGATTATGATTAAAGAACATGATTGCGGGTTTTGTACTAGACCGTTTTCATAGTGTAGTGGTTTCACATTCACTTACAAAACCAAGGTTCCTGGTTAAAACTGGTGGTGAACGATGTTTTTAGATACTCCTTTAGAATTTTTTTTTCTCGACCCTTGCTGTTGTTACCACCAAAGCTACGTGAAGTGAAAATGTGTAGGTTCACGACCATCCACTCTTCGCAAATTGGACGTCACCGTTTACGCTGGAGAGATATGTTGCACATGCGTTGGGTATTGTTCGTGTGTGTTGTGTGTGTGTGTGATGTTGTTGTGTGTGTTGCATGTCGGTTTCAGCTCATTCCGCACTTTGGATCTACCCTCAGCAAGGGCGAAATCGGTGATTAAATCGTCTTTAACACTTTAATCTTTCATATTTATAAGAAACACTTCAAGATAATTTAAATAATTCAAGTGATGATGTGTTTATTTAAGATATTTAAATATTCAAGTGATGATGTGTTTATTTAAGATAATTTAAATAATTCAAGTGATATGTGTTATTTAAGATTAATTTAAATATTCAATGATGATGTGTTTATTAAGATAATTTAAAGTAATTTCATGCATGATGATGTTTATTGAGATAATTTAAATAATTCAAAGTGATTGATGTGTTTATTTAAGATAATTTAAGATAAATTCAATGTGTTATTTAAGATATTAATAACAGTATTATTTAGAATAATTTAAATAATTCAAGTGATGATGTATTTATTAGATAATTTAAATTATTCAAGTGATGATGTGTTTATTTAAGATATTTAAATATTCAAGTGATGAGTATTTATTTAAGATATTTAATAATTCAAGTGATGATGTGTTTATTTTAAGATAATTTAAATTATTCAAGTGATGATGTGTTTATTTAAGATAATTAAATAATTCAAGTGATTTGATGTATTTATTTAAGATAATTTAAATGATTCAAAGGATGTGTTTATTTAGATAATTTAAATAATTCAAGTGATGATTGTGGTATTTAAAGATAATTTAATAATTCAAGTGATGATGTGTTTATTGAAGAATAATTTAAATGATTCAACGGTTGATGATGTGTTTTATTTAAGATAATTTAAATGATTCAAGTGATGATTTGTGTTTATTTAAGATAATTTAAATGATTCAAGTGATGATGTGTTATTTAGATAATTTAAATATTCAAGTGATATGTTTATTAGATAATTTAAGAATTAAGGATTATTGTTTATTTAGATAATTTAAATATATTCAATGATGATGTGTTTATTTAAGATAGATTTAAATAAATTCAAGTGATGATGTGTTTATTTAAGATATTTAAATAATTCAAGTGATGATGTGTTTGTCATCACTTGAATTATTTAATTCATGTCTGTCTGCGACCGCCGTTTCTCGACGACCGCCGGTCCGATCTGATTGAAACTTGCAGGAATATTGCAGGGGGCCGCGCGATGTGCCTTTTCAAGGTTATATTAATCGGACAAGCGTTCCCAAGTTACGGCATTTATCTGTCAACAATGACAAGAGACGGTGCTATGACCACCAATACGTCACAATTAATGGGTTTTTTTTGCCCGATTGACGTCACATTCTTCTTCTTCGTTTGGTATGACGTCACAATCGACGCTGGGGACCTGAGTATGTGCCTTTTCAAGGTTTGATATTAATCGGAACAAGCGGTCCCAAGTTACGGCCATTTATCTGTCAACCAATGACAAGACACGGTGCTTTCGTCCGAATGACACGTCACAATTAATGTTTGTTTATTTATTATTATTATTTTTTTGCACGATTGGCTCACAATTCTTCTTCTTTTTCCTTTGTATGACGTCACAATCGATGCTGGACCTGAGTATGTGCCTTTTCAAGGTTTGATATCGTTCTTATCCGTTCAGCTGTTTCCCAAGTTTTCCAAGGTTTGAAAACTGTCTTTTCCCAAGGTTTGAATTAATTGTTTCAAATTGTTTATTAATCCAGGTTTGAATTTCCCAAGGGAAGAGGCTGTTTCCAAGAGTCTGAAAGCTGTTTCCAAGATTTGAAAAATTTTGTGCCTGGTAGACATTTGCGAAACATTTACAGAGAGAGAGTGGCGAGAGGAGGAGGGGGAGAGAAGGGTGCGAGATTGGGGGCTAGTGGAGGCGTAGTGTAATTAGAGGGGCGTAGTGTAATTTGAGGGGCGCAGAGAGAGGGGCCGTTAATGTAACTCAAGTGATGATAAAACACAATCATCACTTGAATCATTTAAATTATCTTAAATAAACAACATCATCACTTGAATTGTTTAAATTATCTTAAAGAACACCCTTCCGTGTTGTCTCCCTTCCGTCGGGTTGTTGGTGTGTCCCAGTTTCCGTAGTGCAGTGGTTATCACGTTCGCCTCACACGCGAAAGTCCCCGTTCGAACCGGGCGGAAGCATGTTATTTTTACATTTCACGTTTCATTTTTTTGTTTCACAAAAAGTATTATTCAAAACTCATTTACGTTAACCAAAGCTCAAGTTTTTGTTTGTGCTCGAAATTAATAAAATGTGGATGTTTTTAAACGAAGTAAGTGACGTCACGAACAGTTCGACACGACATGAGGAATGGAGGAGAACACTTGTTCTGAACACCAGATTCATTCCTTTTCTGTTTCGTTCTTCATCAATCATCCAAAATGATGTGTTGTCACCAGTGAGAGATTATTTATTAAAGAACATGATGGGGTGGTGACTCAAACAGGTTTCCGTAGTGTAGTGGTTATCATGTTCGCCGAACATGCGAAAGCTCCCCGTTCGAAACGGGGAAACAACATTTTAATATTCCTGAGATTTTTTTCTCTACCCCTTCATTGTTGTTACCCCAAGCACGTGGAGTGAAAAGACCACATTCAAAGCTTTCGTCCGCAGCTTATTGAGTACTGCTCTCCATCTGGGATGGTGCTCCTGCCTCTCACCTTTATCAGCTTCACGCTATGGAAACCAAGGAATTTAGGATGCAATAAGGCTGATTCTTTGGGCCTCTCACTCTCTCACCGCAGGTTGGTCGGTGCTCTTTCTGTCTTCTGCCCTCTCTTCTTCGGTCCCCCCCCTGCTCTCTCTGCGATTTGTCCCCACCATATTTCTGCAGGGTACTCAAGGTCCACCAACAAACCCCTTCTGGTAAAACGACAAAAATCACGAATCACTGCTCACCTTCACTTTTTCATTCCTCTTTTTCCCACCTTTGGAATAAACTCCCTCACTCTCTTCAATCCCATTCTTCCCTCCAGGTCTTCAAACCAGCTGTTCACCACCATGTCTTATCCAATCCTCAATCTTTTCTACCCCCGTTAATCCACCCCAAACCCACCTCCTTAAATTCCAGCTTTCCTTCCTGAAAGTCCATGTAATGTCCAGTGAGAGAGTATTTATTAAGAACATGATGGGTTGGTGACTCAGACCAGTTTCCATAGTTAGTGGTTATCACATTTACTTACAAACCAAAGGTTCCTGGTTCAAAATGGGTGGAAACGATGTTTTAATATTCGCTGATATTTTTTTCTCACCCTTCGCTGTTGTTACCAAAGCACGTGAAGTGAAAAGTGGAGGTTAACACCAACTTTCGAAATGACGTCACGATACGACTGGAGATGTTTGCACATCGCGGTGTGTGTGGTGTGTGTGTGTGTGTGTGTGTGGTGTGTGTGTGATGTTGTGTGTGTTGCAGTGATTCGGTTCAGCTCATTCGGCACTTTTGATCTACCCTCGCAGGGCGAAATCGGTGATTAAAATCTCGTTTTACACTTAATTTTCATCATTTATAAGAAAACTTCAAGATAATTTAATATTCAAGGAGAGTGTCTTATTTAAGATAATTTAATAATTCAAGTGATGATATGTTTATTTAGATATTTAAATAATTCAAGTGATATATGTTTATTAAGATAATTTAATATCAAGTGATGATGTGTTTATTTAAGATAATTTAAATAATTCAAGTGATGAGTGTTTTATTTAAGTAATTTAATGATTCAAGTGTGATGTGTTTATTTAAATAATTTAAATATTCAAGTGATGAGATTATTTTAAGATAATTTAAATAATTCAAGTGATGATGTAGTTTATTTTAGATAAATTTAAATATTCAATGTATGATGTGTTATTAAGATATTTTAAATGATTCAAGTATTGAAGTTTTATTTAAGATAAATTAAATAATTCAATGAGTGATATGTTTATTTAAGATATTTAAATTATTCAAGTGATGATGTGTTTATTTAAGATAATTTAAATAATTCAAGTGATGATGTGTTTATAAGATAATTTAAATGATTCAAGTGATGATGTGTTTATTTAAGATAATTAAATAATTCAAGTGTGATGTGTTGTTATTTAAGATAATTTAAATAATTCAGTGATGATGGTGGGTATTAAGATAATTGAATATTCAAGTGATGATGTGTTTATTAAGTAATTTAAATATTCAAGTGATGACTGTGTTTATTTAAGATAATTTAAATAGTTTCAAGTATGATGTGTTATATTTAAGATAATTTAAATGATTCAAGTGATCATGATTTTATTTAAATAATTTAATAATTCAAAGTGATCATGTGTGTTTATTTAGGATAATTTAAATAATTCAAATGATTGATGTGTTTATTTAAGATAATTTAAATAATTCAAGTTGGATGATCGTGTTCAGCATACTTTGAATATTTAATTCATGTTGTCTGCGACCGCCGTTTCTCGACACCGCCGGTCCGATCTGATTGAAACTTGCCAAATATTGGCAGGGGGCCGTGCGGGATGTGCCTTTTCCAAGGTTTGATATTAATCGGACAAGCGGTTCCCAAAGTTCGGGCATTTATCTGTCAACCAATGACAAGAGCAGGTGCTATGACATCACCGAATAAGCGTTCACAATTCAATGGGTTTTTTTGCACGATGACGTCACACCATTCTTCTTCTGGTTTGGCTATACGTCACAATCGACGCTGGGACCTGAGTATGTGCTTCAAGTCTTGACTATTAATCGGACAAGCGGTTCCCAACGTTACGGCCATTATCTGTCAACCAATGACAAGACGACGGTGCTTTGCCTTTCGAAATCGATCGACAATTAATGTTTGTTTTATTTATTATTATTATTTATTTTTGACGATTGGCGACGCGTCACAATTCTTCTTCTTCTTCTTTCGTATGACGTCACAATCGATTGCTGGGGACATGAGTATGTGCCTTTTCAAGGATTTGAATGTTCTTATTTTGCGTTTCAGCTGTTTCGCCAAGTGTTTTCCCAACGGTTTGTAAACTGTCTATTTCCAAGGTATTGAATTAATTGTTCAAATTGTATTATGTAATCCCAAGGGTTTGAATTCCCAGGAAAGAGCTGTTTCCCAGGTCTGAAAGCTGTTTTTTCCCAGATTTGAATTAATTGTTGTGCTGGTAGACATTTGCGAATACATTTACAGAGGAGTGGCGAGAGAGGAGGGGGAGAGAGGGTGCGAAGATTGGGGCGTAGTGGAGGCGTAGTGTAATTAGAGGGCGGTAGGTAATTTGAGGGGGCGCAGAGAGGAGGGCCTGTAATGTAACTCAAGGGATGATCAACAAATCATTCCTTTGAATCATTTAAATTTCTATAAATAACACATCATCACTTAATGTTTAAATTATCTTAAGAAAACCTCGTGTCTCGCCTTCCGTCGGTGTTGGTGTGTCCAGTTTCCGTAGTGCAGGTGGTTATCACGTTCGTCCTCACACGCGAAAGGTTCCCGCGGTTTCAACCCGGGGCAGAAGCATGTTTATTTTTACATCTTCACGGTTTCATTTTTTGTTTCACAAAAAGTATTATTCCAAAAAACTCCTTTTACGTTATCCAAAGCTCAAAGTTTTGTTTGTGCTCGAAATTAAATTAACAATGTGATGTTTTTTTAAACGAAGATAAGTTTGACGTCACGAACAGTTCGACAGACATGAGGAATGGAGGAGAACACTTGTTCTGAACACCAGATTCATTCACTTTTCTGTTTCGTTCTTCATCAATCATCAAGATGTATGTTGTCCAGTGAGCAGATTATTTATTTAAGAACATGATTTGCGTTGGTGATGCAAACATGTTTCCGTTAGTGTATCGGTAGGTTATCAATGGTTCGACCGAACATTGCACGAAAGCTCCCTGTTCAAACCGGGTGGAAACATTTTAATATTGTCCCTGAATTTTTTCTTACCCCTTCATTTTGTTACCCAAGCACTGAGTGAAAAAGACCACATTCAAAGCTTTCGTCCGCAGCTTTGACTTGAAAAAAAGTACTTGCTCTGCGATCTGGGTGGTGTGACTCCTGCCTCTTCACCTTTATCAGCTTTTCACGCTAGTGGGAAAACAAGGAATTTAGGATGCAAAAGGTTGATTCTTTGGGGCCTCTCACTCTCTCACGCAGGTTTTTTTTTTTTTTTTTTTTTTTTTTTTTTTTTGCTATACCATGTCGAGGCTCGTATGAGAGCTAACACCACAACGCACCAGCAAGGGATTGAGACAAGAGAGGGCGGTGGAAGGACAAGACAGTGGGAACAGGACACATGTAGGTATTGTGGAGGAGAGGGATGGGGATGGCACGGGACATGGGAAGAGAAGATGGACAGTTACAGCGGACTTGCAGGAAGGAAAGCAGGGGAATGAAGGAAGTGGGCTTGGGTGGATTATCGGGGTAGAAAAGATCGAGGATTTGGATGGGGGATGATAAGAGGGGTGGTGAACAGCGTTTTGTAAAGCCTGGATGGGAAAGAATGGGAAAGAATAGGGAGATTATTCAAAGGCGGGAAAAAGAGGATATGAAGGAGTGAAGGTGAGCAGGTGGTTCGCTGATTTTGTAAGTTTTACCAGAAGGGGCTTGTTGGCGGACCTTGGAGCGCCCTGTGCAAATGTGGTGGGGGACAAATGGGCAGAGAGAGAGGGGGGGCCCAAGGCTGGGAGAGGAGACGGTTATAGAAGACAGAAGGACCAGCCTGACCCAACCTGCGGTGATTGAGGAGAGGCCCAAAGATTCAGTTCATGCGGGAGATGCCGACTGATCCATAAGATGCCCTTTGGTTTCCGACAGCGTGAAGCCGAGAAAGGTGGGAGGCAGGAGCAGCCAGCCCAGAGGGGGAGAGCAGACTCCATCAGGCGACGACAAAAAGCCTTTGTAAGTGGTCAGGAGCTCAAGAGGGCCGAGAAGGAAAACTTTGCACTTACGGAGGTTCCAGTTCGCGGCGACTGGCTTTTGAGGCGAGGTTGGAAATGTGACTTTCCCCTGGGAAGGTCATGGCAGGATGAGTGAGACTCCAGAAGCTTGAAAAGAAAAAGACTTTCTTTCCAGAGGGCTTGTTTAGATAAGTGGATGGGGGGATTTTCTAAACGGTCCTTTCGAAGAGGACTAGTGAGAGTTTGAGATTCTGTCTGGATTGAAAGACATGTTCCATGTGTGTGAGCCAGTTTTGACTTTCTTCGAGATTCTGCCGTGATCAAGAAGCTGCTGTTCTTGCCGGTCTGGGGATGACAGATGTACGCAGAGGGTGGAGTCATCGCAAAAGATGATAGAGGATTTTCCAGGAGCAGTCGGAGAGATCTTGATAAAACCAGAAAAAGAACAAGGGCCCAGAACGCTACCTTGAGGAACTCCAGCCTGCACGGGAAGAGGGGATGCAAAGACTCCATTTAGGGCACACGTTGACTGCGACCAGTCGAGAGGAAGTCTGCGAGCCATGAGTGGAGATGCCTTGGAATCATTGGGAAGAGAGTTTGGTGAGTTTTAGTGCAGGTTGCCAGACTGTGTCAAAAAGCACTGATATGTCCAAGGGATACGGCTCGATTTCCTGTCTGCCATTGAGGACTCCATCATTGATGGGAGAGCAGAAGCAGCACTCCAGCCGGTAGAGTGACCTGGTCTGAAACCAATTGGATGATCGCGGAAATCAGCCATTGGAGAAGAGGAAGGATTTCATGTCTGAAGCGTGATGGATTCCATAACGTTGCTGATGTTGCAGAAGGCTTGATTGCGTCAATGTAGTTACAGGGAGTTGTTTTTGCACCTTTTTTGAGGGCATTGAATGTGTTAGCAGAATTTCAAGCAGATGCAGATGACCTGAGCAAATGAGAGGGTGAATTAGAACAGAGAGAGGGATGAGCAAGGGCAGAGAGCAGGCTTTTGAGGACACGTGCTATGCCGTCTGGACCGGTTTAGCAGAATCTGAGGTCGAGTTTTGAAAGCAAGCTCTCCACCTGGTTAGAAAGAAAAGGACACAGAAGTCCAGGACAGTTTGGCTGCGGATGCTGCGGTAAGGATGGGTTGAGAAAGTGATGGGCTTGTAGGACACAAGATTTAGCTGCAAACACCGAGTTTAGGACATTCAGCTTTCTATCAGCGGTGCGGGTCAACACGTGCAGCCATCTTTGAGTAAGGCGAGGGGATGGAGGGGGAACAGTACACCAGAACAGGTTTGATATTAAACTGCACAGGATTTTGAGGAGGGAGAGAGGTTTGAGAGTTCAGACTTGAGTGAAGAAAGATTGTTGTTTTCTGCCTCTCTGAGGTAGTACCACACTTTGTTCCGAGATTTGTGGAAGGAACTGAGACTTGCCCACAGTTGGGTTTGTTCTTCCATGAGGCAAGGCAAGGTTGTTTCCAGGACAAGCTGCCTCTGCCCAAGCTTCAGTAAACCAAGGCGGAGGGAAGGTAGGACAACGTGAGACAGAGGGGATTAAATCTGTGCATGAGGTTACGATCATAGAGCAGTATTCTTTGAAATGAATTCCAGGATGAGTTGATATTTGAGAATAAGCTAGTGTAGGAGACCAGTACTGTAAGTTTGATAGCTTGCTTGGAACCCTTGCCAGAATCGCTTTGCGTGAAATCGAACCAGGACTCGACGGCGTGAGTGGGTTCTCTGATAAACAGCCAGAGACAGATGTCCACTTTGCAAGGACGTGGTCAGAAGAACCCGATCTGGAGCGGAAGGCTAAGAAGCCAGCAGATATTTGTCAGGGAAATTTTGTCAATTCAGATCATAGAAGAGATGGAAGACCATCTGGTGAGGATCCGGGTCGTGGAAATTGACGATTAGTCGAGCCCAATGAGTCACTGAAAGCTTTTGCTGACGGTACCATGACAGGTGAGAGAGTTACCGAACACCTACCAACTGGATGTTCGCCGTGATTGACATATGTGAAGCACCACATAAGAGGAAGAGAGAGTTTGATGAGAAGCATAGAAGATGGTCCATTTTCCGGAGAGTAGAGGTGTAGATTGGAGTCATCACTGTTCGGTGGCGGTCACAGGTACACATATAAACATGAGGTGAGAGTAGGTGGATGGGGAAAGCCGTAGCCAGAGGTATTCCTGGGAGGATGTGGGATGAGAGCAGTGCATAGGAGAGTGAGGAATAGGTTCTTTGATGAAAGAAGAGCAACTCCTCCACCAGGGGCGAGGCTCAGGATCTGTCAAACGGAGGAGGGAGTAACGGGGAGATGATACTGGAGTCAGACACGTCATGGTGAAGAGGAAAGATTTCTGTTAGGGCAGATTATGGGTGGTTTGGTCAGTGGCAGCCTTATGGAAAGATCTGAAATGTTGAGCGAAAGGCCCCCGATATTGAGGTCACCGACTTTAATGAAGAGGTAAGGGAGGAGGCTTTGGGTGCAGGGACGGTGGGTGGGGAGGGGAGGTAGGACAAGGGACGAGGGGGGAGTAAGGAGGCTTGTTGAAGAGTGGGGGATTGCAGAATAGCTAGGAGGAGGGGGCGAATGAGGAGGAGAAAAGCTCTTTGTGGCTGCTGGGGAGAGGGGGGACAAGAAGACAAGAGAAGAAAGGCAGTTGAGGCTTTGAGGAGGTGGAGTGAGAGATGTGGAGGTGACCGAGCAGTGAGGGAGGAAGCTTGGTGGATGAGAGGGGGGGCAACTTTGAGAAGAATGAGTGAGAGCGCGGGATGAAAGGTGGGAAAGTGTGAGGCGGGAATTGTTGAGAAGCAGGAAGGGAGGCTGGACAGGGAGAAGATGATGGTTGCTTTGAGAGTTGAGAGTGAGGGTGAGGGGGTGAGTTGGCACTGAGTTTGGAAAAAAAGAATGGTTGCATGGGAGAATGAACATCCATTGCAAACTGTTGGTTTTGTAAAAGTTTTAGCAGTCAGGGAGATGCGATTTAAACAAATTCTTGGATGGATGCAATGAAGGGCGATCGAGAATGAGAGAAGAGCGCTGTATAGTTGTGATTTTAGAAGGAATGAAGGAAAGGTCGAAATGAAGCCAGCCTGTAAATTAGCAGCAAGGAGCTAGTGCATTATGAAACAGTAAGATTAACGATGTGTGAGAAGGAAGAAGATTGAAGCATATAAGATCGTTTTTGTTGTAATATTAATGTTTGAGAGAGTTTCAACAGATTAAGTCATGGGAAGTTGTCGCAAAAAATCAGAGGCAAGAAGAGCGAGGAGGAAGATAAGAGGCAAGAAGAAGAAGCAGATCGGTTGAGAGGTTCAGCGTGTTTGTTGTAGTTGTTGTTGGTATTTATATTTATTTTATTTTTGAGAGTAAGAAAAAAAGAGATTAGTGTGCGGAGAATGAGGGACGTTAGGAATGGGAGGATAAAATTGAAGGTAATGGGAAGGATAGAAATTGAAGGTAATGGGAGAAAAAACAAACAACAAACAAAAAAAAACGATCGAACCGGTAGGCCTCGAAGCCTAGCGCCAAGGCCTAGGCCTCAAAACACCCCGGTATAAGAACTGTCGACAAAAAACTCACAAAAGTAGCACGGATTTTTTTTGAATTTGAAGTTTGATTTTTTTTTTTTTGATTTATGCAAACAAAACCGCAACTAGGAACACACGAGTGACATGTAGGTGAGAAAATTAAACAGTTAAACGGGACACATAACGACCGGAAAACTTAACTGAGAACGTCAGACAGAGAAGCCTAAGGAGGACTTCTTCGTCGCTCCAAACCCGGACATCCGGTTGTCGCGTGCTGCTTTCTGTCTTCTGCCCTCTCTTCTTCGGGTCCCCCCCCCCCCCTGCTCTCTCTACGATTTGTCCTCACCAATAGTATCTGCAGGGTACTCAAGGAGTATCCAACCAACCAAACCCGCTTCTGGGTAAAACGACCAAATAATCACGAATCACTGTCCCCCTTCACTTTTGTTTCATGGCCTCTTTTTTCCACTTTGGAAATAAAATCCCTCACTGCTCTTTCAATCCCATTCTTCCCTCCAGGTCTTCAACCAGCTGTTCACCACATTGTTCTTATACAATCCTCAATTCTCTATTTTCTAACCCCCCCCACGTTAATCACCCCAAAACCCACCTCCTTATAATTCCCAGCTTTCCTTCCTGAAAGTCCATGTAATGTCCAGTGAGGTTAACCAGTGAGAGATTATTTATTAAAGAACATGATGCGGTTGCAGAGTTAGACCAGTTTCCATAGTGTTTGTGGTTATCACATTCACTTAACAAAACAAAGATTCCTGGTTCAAAACTGGGTCGAAACAATGTTTTAATATTCCCTGAGATTTTTTTTTCTCGACCTCTTCGCTGTTGTTACCCAAAGCACGTGAAGTGAAAAGTGGAGGTTAACACCCAACTTTCTAAATGA
>JAXMNL010001642.1:0-17793 GCA_035128595.1 Eptatretus atami
GCTGGTGTCTGCGATATTGTTCCCACACAAAAATATCCGCAGCCAAGACAATCGAGAAGGGCCTCGTCAGAACCCAGCCTTCTGGTAAAACTCCAAAAATCACGAATCACTGTCAACCTTCACTCTTTTATTCCTCTTTTTTTCCACCTCCTTGAAATAAACTCCTCACTGTCACCTAGGCTTTCAAAAGAGCTGTTCACCACCACCTCTATCATCCCCATCCAAACCCTCGATCTTTTTCTACCCCGTTATACCCACCCCAAACCCACCTCCTTCAAATTCCCTGCTTTCCTTCCTGAAAGTCCCTGTAATGTTCATTCTGTATTCCCCATGTTCCCCACCCCATCCCTCTCCCTTCCACAGATCTCCTAATGTCTCTGTCCCGCCACTGTTTTGTCTTCCCACTCCACCCCTCTTGTCCATGCCCCCTTGCTGTGCATTGTTTGTTAGCTTCTTGTACGGCCTCGACAGGAACACAACAAAAACCCCCAAAAACCTCTTGTCTGTCTGTCTGTGTGTAGGATATCTCAAAAAGCTATGGTGGTTCAGATGAAATTTAGTGCACTGGCTGGATGTCTGCCAAATGGCAAGTTAGTTCGATTTTGGTGAAGATCCGTTTTGGAAGATTTAAATATTTCAAAAACGAACTCAAATGAGCCAAGTCCTCGTCCTCTTATTGATGACGTCATAAAAACGAATACGACGTCATTGTGATGTATCATATGTGCGTAATTAACCTCCCCCATCGAAGATGGATGGAGGTTACTGTTTTCACCCTTTGCTGTTTGTTTGTTTGTTGTTGTGAACAGTATTACGGAAAAAACTCCTCGACGGATTTCGACGAAACTTGGTGGGGGGTTAGGTTATGGTCCAAGGATCATGCATTAGATTTTGGACTTGGTTCCAAAATCCAATATGGCCGCTTGGCGGCCATTTTGAAGAAAAATTGAATTTTTTTTTTTTTTGCATTTCTACATGTTTTAAGTGAATTTCCAACCCCCCCCCCCCCAAAAAAAATTGTTACCCCCCCCAAATTTTTTTTTTTGGGATTTCTACATGTTTTCAAGTGATTTCCAACCCCCCCCCCCCCAAAAAAAGTTGTTAGAGGAAAATATTTTTTTTTTTTGCATTTCTAACATGTTTTAAGTGATTTCCAACCCCCCCCCCCGCAAAAATTGTCACCCCCCCCAAAAAAAAGATTTTTTTTGCATTTCTACATGTTTTAAGTGATTTCCAACCCCCCCCCCCAAAAAAAAAAATGTTACCCCCCCCAAAAAAAATTTAGAGAAAATTTTTTTTTTTTTTTGCATTTCTAAATGTTTTAAGTGATTTTCAACCCCCCCAAAAATTGTCACCACCCCCCACCAAAAAAAGATTTTTTTTTTTGCATTTCTACAATGTTTTAAGTGATTTCCAACCCCCCCCAAAAAAATGTTTACCCCCCCCACCAAAAAAAAATTGTCACCCCCCCCCCCAAAAAAGATTTTTTTTTTGCATTTCTACATGTTTTAAGATGATTTCCAACCCCCCCCAAAAAATTGTCACCCCCCCAAAAAAAGATTTTTTTTTTGCATTTCTACATGTTTAAGTGATTTTCAACCCCCCAAAAAAATTGTCACCCCCAAAAAAAGATTTTTTTTTTTTGCATTTATCTACACGTTTAAGTGATTTCCAACCCCCCCCCAAAAAAATTGTTACCCCCCCCCCAAAAAATTGTCACCCCCCCAAAAAAAGATTTTTTTTTTTGCATTTCTACATGTTTAAGTGATTTCCAACCCCCCCCCAAAATTGTCACCCCCCAAAAAGTTTTTTTTTTTGCATTTCTACTATTTTAAGTGATTTCCAACCCCCCCCCCCACCCCAAAAAAAAATGTTAGAGAAAAAAAAAATTTTTTGCAACTTTTTTTAAAACCAAATTTCGATTTCTTTTTTTTTGCATTTCTACATGTTTTAATGATTTCTAACCCCCCCCAAAAAAATTGTTACCCCCAAAAAAGGAAGTTTTTTTTTTTTTTGCATTTCTACATGTTTTAAGTGATTTCAACCCCCGCCCAAAAAAAAATTGAGAATTTTTTTTTTTGCATTTCTACATGTTTTAAGTGAATTTCCAACCCCCCCCCCAAAAAAATTGTTAGAGAAAAGAAAATTTTTTTTGCAACTTCTTTTTCAAAAAAATTTCGTTACTTTTTTTTGCATTTCTACATGTTTTAAGTGATTTCCAACCCCCCCCCCCCCCAAAAAAAAATGTTGGAGAAAAGAAACTAAACTGTCAGCACTGTTGAACATCATATTTAATGAATAAGAAAAAAGGTCACTTGAGTGACCCAGCAGTATTGGTGGCGGAGGTTTTGCAACTCTCCCCGAGTGCTCCCCCTCTAGTTCATCTCTGCTAATGCCCTGTTCGATTCCTGCAAACAGAATTCAAAAGCTTGCCTAGTTTCGGAGATAATTTTTAGGCGATTTCATTAGCGGAGATATTTTGACGTCATAACTTTTTTTCTAGAGGAATTTTTCAAATCGGAGATGGTTACTGTCTGGCGCAGGGTATTTTTAACATATATATGCCAAGTTTCAGGAAGTTTCGATGAAAACTGTAGATGTGAAACAAAAAAAGTCCACAAGAAGAAGATGAAGAACAACGTGAGTAAGACTTAGAGATCCTCACGAGATCTAATAACAATTTGGATGGTGGTGAAGAGTAGGCTTTCCATATTTGCAGGCAGAAAACTTGGCGTAAGGTGGATAGCAAGAGGGGGTGGTGATCAGATTCAGGAAAGTATGATACTTGCATAGATTGGGCAAAATATTGTCAGATGCGATTTAACCTGAACCAGAATAAGGTGATGGGGATGGGAAAGAATAATGAAATAGAGATTACAGGATGCAAGGGTAATTTTGGAGCGTGTCACACAGGAGAAGGTCTGGGGGTGGTAATAGATATGGGAGGTAAGCAGGCAGCACAGTGCCAGGTAGTGAACTATAGGTAAATGCAAAGAGGGTTTTAGTTGTATTCGGAGGGGGATCATTTATAAATCAAAAGTGGTGGTGTTAACATTGTACAGGAATTTAGTGAGGGCACAACTAGAATATTGTGTGCAGTTTTGGTCACACATCTTAGGAAGGACATGGATGCCATAGAGTGGGTTAAAACACAGGGCTACTAGATCGATTCCGGGCTAGCTTGACTCAGCTATGAGGAGCGGTTGAAGGAGACAGGGCTTTATACACTAGAAAGGAGGCGGTTACAAGGAGATATGATAGAGATGTTTAAGATAAATAAAGGTAGAGATAAAATAAGTGAAGATGAGTTATTCAACAGAGTAGACAGTGATAGGACCAGGGGCCATGGCTCTGAGAAGAAAGGAAGAGGAGATGTAAGATGGTAGTAAGGCAGGGGATTTTTACTCAGAGAGTAGTTCATGCATGGAATTGACTCCCTGGAAAGGTAGTGGCAGCAGAAACAGTAGATAAGTTTAAATTAAGAATTAGAGAGGTACCTGGAAGTTATGGAAGATAGAGGGGTATAGTGGATGTTGGCAAGGACTTTTAGGTAGCTTGAGCATTGATGGGTGATTGTTTTGCATGTGTACGGAGTGTTTGTTGTTGGGGTCTGTCAAAGG
Organism: Eptatretus atami; assembly: GCA_035128595.1. NCBI lineage: Eukaryota > Metazoa > Chordata > Myxini > Myxiniformes > Myxinidae > Eptatretus > Eptatretus atami. The sequence goes on from JAXMNL010001642.1 coordinate 3,621, forward strand.
TAGTGTGTGGTTTGGTGTTGTGTATTTCTCACCAAGCACAATAACCTTCACCTACCCTTTCCGCCCCCCGGAAAGCAAAACACAACAAAACAAAAACATATATTTGGTCTGGTGTTGGTGTGTTCCATCACCAAGCAGCTTGTAGAGCACTCACCAAATGGCTTAAGCACTCATACAAACACTCCAACGAAACGGTTTGAAGAGGAAGGCTGGCTTGGTAAACGGTGGCAAGCTGATTGATAGTGGAACACACCCTCGTGTTGTTAGTATGACACAGGAATGATGGCCGAAATGTGCCTCCTCCTGATCAACTGTCCTGTTATTCCTTATTAAGTGATTCTTCCCTATTGTGAGATGGGGCCAAAACGACACATACATCGCATGATATTTTCAAAAAGTTGTGGAGTGGATTATGACATAACTTGATGGATGAGTTTGTTCGGTGACAAGAACAAGCCGATTCGATTTTGCTTCAGGTCCAAATCCAGATCCAGTCCATCAGTGGGGTACAAAACATAAACTGTTCAGTGTTCAGCCAGGTGGAGGTATGCACTCCCTGAGTGCCCCGTTCTTGTCTTAAATACGTTGTGGCAATGCAGGTGTTTGAAGAAGCAATTGTTTGTGTCAAATATGCCTAATATTTCCCATTAGAATTGTGTGTGTGTGTGTGTGTGTGTGTGTGTGTTGGTGTGTGTGTGTGTGTGTGTGTGTGTAGCTTTTGTACGAAATACATTGAAAAGCCTGCCATCCTGCTAGCTGTCCTCAATGGTAGAGATCAAATAATTGTTTACATACACATAATCTGGCAAAGCCTAAATTTTACCCCAATTACTCCCCCACACCTCACTCTTTACCCTGATTGCTCACAGGAACGAATTGGCACTTCCATTCCCTCCATCATAATTCACTCCAATCTCGATGCACCTCTTCACCTCTCTCTCTCTCCCTCTCCTATCATCAATTTCACTCGCTTTCCTGCATACGTTATAAAATAGATAGCCCCGATGGGGCACAATTTCCCGGGAGAGATCTCCATCGGCAATGCGACGGGTAATCGTGCAAAGGTGCCATGGAAGGTTCACGCAATGCCCGCGTTCACTCTGGACGAGGGGACATGGATGCAGCAACTCACACACTTTCACTGCTGGTAACGGGAAGCAGCTGTTGAATCTGCCGGATTGGGGGAGGTGGTGGTGTGGGTGGGGGAGGTGGTGGTGGTGGTGTGGGGTGGGGAGGTGGTGGGGTGGTGTGCTCGCGATGCTGATGACTCATCGAGCTGGATTGTGTGGACTGCGTCGCACCACATATGCTTGTCTGTTTGCTCGTCCATAAATGTGGTCAAAAGTCATTCAAACAACGGCGTTCAGATGGTCCATCATGGTCGGTCATTCGGGATGTGTTGGAAACGAGTCCGAATGGGGGAAAGAGCTCAGATTTTGTCCATTAACATTTGTCTGGTTACGTTACGTTGATGTTATGTTACATGACGTTAACCGGCCAAAGTGGAAAACCAACTTGTATATCCTTAACTTTGACTCACGAGGCCATTTGGTCCATTACATCTGTACTTTATCCACCACCCCTGAAGTTAATTAGTTTACTTATCTTACAACCGAACTTAATCTCGACATGCTTCTATAATGAATACACATCCAAGATAAACATTATATATATATAGTATATATATATATATTGTGACGAATCTGGAAACCATGTCCATTTGCACTCAACATTCAGGTCCCAAAGTTAGTTATGCCGAAAGTAAACGTGTGTGGTCAGGACCCGCTTTTGTTTAGTGGGAGGATTAAATGTGTGTGTTGTGACGTCTTTGGTTCGTTTTACACTCCAACGAACCATCCAACAAGCATCTAACAACCAACAACCATCCATCTGCATGACCCAACGTGCCCATGACGACCCATCACCACCCGTCGGCTGCTCGTACCTCGACTTGCGAGAGGAGCCTCGCGGTTCCAGTCCTCGCTCGTAGTTCTTGTCGGCTTTTTCAGCGTTGACCCTGTTACCCTTCACGATGAAGCACGTGGATGGAAATACTGGGTCTCCGAGCAGGGCCAGGCTCCGCCCGTGGGTGCGGCCGTGGGCCAATGAGGACGGACAGCGAGATGATCTCGCCAAGGCCCCTCCCCACGTGGGAAGGAGATTATTCCCGAGCAGGGGCCACGACTCCGCCCGGTGGGTGCGGCCGTGGGCAATGAAGGGACGGACAGCGAGTGATTCTCGCCAAGGCCCCTCCCCGTGTGGGAGGAGATATATCCCCGAGCAGGGGCCACGACTCGCCCCGGTGGGGTGCGGCCGTGGCCAATGAGGGACGGACAGCGAGATGATTCTCGCCAAGGCCCCTCCCCGTTGTGGGAAGGAACGATATATTCCCGAGCAAGAGGGCCACGACTCCGCCCCGGTGGGGTGCGGCCGTGGGCCAATGAGGGACGGACAGCGAGATGTTCCGCCAAGGCCCCTCCCAACGTGGGAGGAGATATATCCCCGAGCAGGCTTCGGTTGTCGTTGTCGTCGTCGTTTGTCGTCGTCGTTGGGTATTTTTTTTCTTACAATTGAAACTCAAAATATGCTAAATTAACTTTTAAGTCAAAACTTTTCTCGGTGATCGAAAAACAGACCGGAAGTTACCGAAAGATGCCATGACGTCACGTTCTCCACGAAACTTCGTGAACATTCGGAAAGCGTGTGAACAATGGCGAGATGCGAATCAGAGAGTGATTTCAGCGGCGATGAAATTGAGTGTGTTCATTCGATATTGCCGGGACGAGTCGGAGGATGATGGGAAATTTATACTATGGGTTTCTGGCCCTGAGCCATATAAATTTGAGCCACTTGCAAGTGCCAGAAAACGGCTATTTCGTGTACAAGTGCCAAAAACGGCCTATTCGTGTACAAGTGCCAAGAAAAAAACGGCCTATTTTCGTGTACAAGTGGCAGGAAACGGCCTATTTCGTGTACAAGTGGCAGGACTGACTGTCCGGAGTTCACATTGACAGACTCCACCAGACAGATTGGTTTGTAGATTTCATTTTCTTGTTCGATGCAAAAATAATGTAAAGTTTGATTCGTCTGTGACTTTATATAATTTTTTAAACCCTCTAGTAGCCTGTTGTTGGCTCAGTGGTTAGGGTGGTGGCTTGGGATCCTCGGGTCCGAGTTCAAGCCCCGTGCGCTGAATTAAATACACCAGGGGGGTGACTCAGCCTGTCATCCTTCCGAGTCGGCGAAATGATACCAGTTCCAGTGTGTGTACTGTGGAGGGCACTGCATCAGCGACACAGTCGCGCTTCAAAAAATGATAGTACCCTGGCAGCTAAGCTGCCATACGACCACCACAACCCTCTAGTCCATCAGAAAGTCAGAAAATCGAATGAAATCAATAATGACCCAAATATAATGGACCTTGGTGTTGAAGTCTTTCTGACAGCTGAGCTTGACCCCAGCGAAAGTGATGATGGCGTGGCCGATGGGGAAGAGATTCTCAGACCGCGTTCCCCATTACGGGTTACAAGTACGGACTTCCGGATAGTGATGACTTACTCTATTCTAATAATTTCTCGATTTCTTATGCTCATTTATAGATAAACACAATGCCACATCCTTGAGAGGTGACACAGTGTGAGAAGATCAAGCAGGAGCAGCTGAGGAGGAGAAGGCTGAATGGGGCACAGCGTCACGCTTGTTTTGAAACAGCTCACTCATTGCGATTGCTTCGTAAATCCTCGGCTGTGAAATGGTCACCAAAGGGTCCTCTTAAACCATTTTCTTTGGGGGAAAATTGCCGCCGTTTTGTTATTTTCCAGCAAAAACATGACCGACACGTACGAGGCATGATGTACAAATATCCAAATAACTTTGTTCTACAATAATTCAAAATAAAAAAGGATAATATAGACAGTTTGCAAGTCAAAATAAGCGAAAGAACGGCCCGCTCGAACTGGACACTTCTTCAATGAGCGAGTGAGCGTCCGCTTTCTTTTTGGAGAACGTGACGTCACCATCCATATATGGGCACGAGGCTGTTTTTTTCAACGGCCTCGAGAAATAACAACTTCGGAGTTAAATTTCATTAATTTTCCGATAGTTAAGCAACCACATAGTTTAGCATCGAACTATTTAATGACAATATAATCATATTGATAAATTTTCAGAACATGTTTGTGACTGCAACCGCTCTTTAAGTGGTTACAGTTGGTTGACGGTGGTTGGGCTGGAGAGTGAGTGAACCAGCTTGTTCGTGGAGCCTTGTGGGTCCCTTCTGTGACCCTGAATTCCCCGGGACTCCAATTGCTCCACGCGGCTGCCGCCAGAGCCACGAGTCCCACAACGTGCGGCTTGGGACTTCGACGACCCACAGGTGCCATCCTGAACTCTGACCCCCAGCTCGATCTCTCTCTTCGCTGGAGGGTCCAATAAAACTCTGGGATTATTTTTCTTTTTGTGTGTGTGACTGCGTGTGGGCCTGTCTAGAAAGTATAATTGAGTAAGTGCTTTGAATCATTGTAAATTCCTGCTCCACATATTCGCTTCAAGTCTTGCTCCCTTGTCTTTATTGTAAATAAATTATTAGAAATGTTCCAGCTCGTTTCTGTCCTTTCTTTATTTGGCCAGCATGGTCCTGGTCTGAGTTCAGACGGGGTTTCATCCCGATAATCGTTAATCTAGCCGGCACGGCTTTGGCAGTTTCCGCTCGGCTGCAACGAGCCGGAGTTGGTAGTCGGTAGTTGGAACTCCACTGCAGTCGGTAGAGTGGCCCAGGTTCGAGATGAAGATTTACGAGGGCAGTGATCCGCTGGTAGCCAAGACTGCGTGGTTATTTAGGTATATTGGGATCTAGACAATTAACCTATGCCACGCGGTCGAGTTTGGCGTTTCACGGTCGATTAAATCGACCCGCCGGCTTCGGAGTTATCCGGAGTGACGGCCTATAAATCTGGGGAGACCGGTGGGAGAGGCGTAAACTTCCCCACCTATCGATCGTTCTCACACCGAACCCTCGGCTCACAACTATATATTATGCATATATACATATACATACAGTCGTGGCCATGGCAGATGGTACTGGCAGAGGTGGAGCATCAGCAAAGAGATAAGAGGATTTTCCAGAGAGTTGGAGAGATCATTGATGAAACCAGAAAAAAAAGGGCCCAGAACGCTACTTGAGGAACTCCAGCTTGGACAGGAAGAGGGATGAGAGAACTCCATTAGGGCCACACTTGCTGCGACAGGAGAGGAAGTCTGTGAGCCATGAGTGGAGATGGCCTCGGATATCATAGAAGAGAGTTTGGTGAGCAGGTCAGGGTGCCAGACCACATCAAAAGCACGCGATATGTCTGAGAGATGGCTCTGATTTCATGTCTGGCATTGAGTACTCCATCCATTGTTGGGAGAGCAGAAGCGCATAATCAGGTAGAGTGACCTGGTTGAAACCAAATTGATGATCGGATATCAGGCCATTGGAGAAGAGGAAGGATTTAATGCTGAAGCGATGATGGATTCCATAACTTTGCTGATGATTGGGAGAGGCTGATTGGTCTGTAGTTGCAGGGATCTGTTTTTGTGAACCTTTTTTGCAGGCAGTAATGTTTGCTGATTTCCAAGCAGATGGCAGATGACCTTGAGAAATGAGAAGGTGAATAGAAACAGAGAGAGGGTGAGCAAGAGCAGAAGAGCAGGTTTTTAGAACACATGAGCTGATGCTGTCTGAACCAGTTGCTGAATCTAAATCAAGGTTTTTTTTGTTTTTTTTAATGTTGAAGGCTCCAGTCATGGACTAAATAGTCCTCATCGAGGCCAGGGCTTCAATAAAGAAAATAAAAGAGAATGTAAAGTGAGGAGTGAAAATGAGTGGGTAAGAAAAGTGTGTGATGTTTGTTATGTTGATGTTTGTCAAGAAAGAGATATTAAAGCTAGCCCGGTGTAGCTTAGTTTGAGGTGAGACAGAAAGTAAGACCAGCAATCCTGATACGGAGAGTGTAAGATGGTTCCAGGCACCACTTAACGCTCCTAATTCAGAACGGTAGTGCTACCCTGAGCATTTGCTGTCTTCAACCTACTACTAAAAATTGACAGCAAGCTCTCCACTTGTCAGGAGAAAAGGACACAGAGTCCAGGGACAGCTGGGTATGACTGGTAAGGTGGGTATAGAAAGCGATGGATTTGGGACACCAAGATTTAGAAGCAAACACGGAGTTCAGGCGTTTCAGCCTTTTCACTTGCAGTGTCAGCTGTGCAGTCATTTGAGGAAAGGGAGGGGATGGAGGGGGAACATACACCAGAAACAGACTTAACTAGACACCACCAGGATTTGGAGGAGGGAGACAGGTTTGGAAGTTCAGACTTGAGATTAGAAAAAATGTTGGTTTGTGGCTCTCCTGAGAGAAGACACACACTTGTTCCGAGTTTTCCAACTGAGATTGCTTTCAGTTACATTAGTCTTCCATGAGGCGAAGGCAAGTTGCTTCAGGTCAACTGCCTTGCCACAATCTTCAGCGTACCATGGGCGGGAGGATGGACAGGTCAACTGAAGACGAGATGGGATAAATCTGTGCACGAGAGAGAGCAAATTTCTTTGAAAGAATTCCGAGGACGAGTTGATGTTGGTGGAAGTAGAGATGGGAGACCAGTCTAGAAGTTTGCTGGCTGCTTAAAGTCCCTGCCAGTCAGCCTGAGTGAAATGCCAGACTCAACGGCATTGAGGTGGTTCTCTAATAACAGCCAGAGAGATGTTTACTTTGACAAACATGTAGTCAGATGAACCGATTGGAGCGGAGGAAGAACAGCAGATACTTTCAGGGAAATTGGTCAACATCAGATCCAGAAGAGATGGAGTACCGTTGGTTGAGATCCGGGTCGGGAAGTTGACAGATTGTATCAGTCCCAATGAGTCACAGAAGTCTTTTGCTGAAGTGCCGTGGCAGGTGAGAGAGGTACCCACACCCAGCCAACTGGCATGATGACAGGAATGGATTGAGGTGCAGTGGGGAGTAATAAAGAGAGGGGGCAGAGGGCAGTTGAAGATTGGAGGAGGTGGAGTGATGAGATGGAAGAGAGAGGGTGGGGAAATGAGGTGGCTTTGTGGATGTGAGAGGGGGAAACTTTGTGAAGGGGGAGATTGGAGGGAGAAGGGTGAGATTTTTTTTTCAAATAATGCACCGTTTCTTCCAGAAAATTGTTGAAATTTAAAAAATATTTTGGTATCCACATATGTATTTCTTTGGTTTGCAGTGGAATAAAACAAAAAAGCTGAAATTTTAAAATTACATTTTCACTTATTCCACACAGCAATCCTAAAATGGCCCGGATAATATTATTGGCACCTTTTAGAAGTTGTTAGAAACAATTGGATTTCAAGCAGGTGATTCTCCTTAGGGCAACAATTCAACAAGCACGCACATTTATTCCGCCTCACCATACGAGCACACATTTATAGCACGTTATTTTTTACAGCCAAAAATTAGCAAATGCACATATCATCAAATAGAACAAAAGCAACACAATGAAAGCAACGCAGAGCTACGGACCGACTAAAACGCGAACACCGGCAACACTTTATACAATACTACTTTCCAAGACATTGCGCGCCAACACACTACGTTCACACCAGAAAACCCAAAAGAAATGAGGAAGTCGCGAGCTTCCCTGCTCTCGAGTCTTTGGCGGACCGTCCCTCTGCCGTGGTCCCGTCTGGCCGGGACTCCGTGCTCGAGCGGGTCGGCGATGGGTCTCTCCGGCGTGCCTTCGTGCCTGCTCGCTGCTGGCCCTCCGATTGCACGGGGAACCGAGGGCACGCGACTGCGTAAAGAGGCCAAACCACGAGAGAACCACCAAGAGGAGAACCACTAAAGAGACTGAGAAGACGGAAGCCGAACCAAGAGGGAGACCCAAAAACTAATGGGCGAGCACGAAGCCGAAGGCTCACCGACAGAGAGAGACCCCAGAGAGGGGGCGAGCACGAGCGAAGCTCACCGAAACAGAGAGGGACCCAAGAGAAGAGAGAAAAACCTCCTGCGCCGTGCCACTCTGTATTTTACCTCCGCGGCGCCCCGCCCCCTTCTTGGCTCCACCCTGCCTTCGAGGCGCTCCGAGGAAGGTGGGCGTTTCCCCTCTTTCCCCCCCTCCCCGCGCCATCCGGGGGGGCGAGGAGAATCGTCCTAGCGCCGGGCACGAGAAGAAAAACAAGCCGGAAAACCGCGGCACCTCGCATGTTTTTTGGTGATTCTTCCCTTCCCTTTCTCGCGTTCGACGGTTTCCAGCGCGGGGGGGAAACCAGTCCTACGGGACCGCAGGCAAGGATGGCGTTCGTGGTGTGGGGTAAGTGGCGGAAGATTGGTGGTGGTTGTTGTGAAATTGGCGGTGCTGGCGTTTTGTTGGAGTGGTGCGTGGTTGAGGTTGAAGGGTGGTTGTTCAAAACAAAGGTTAGAACAGAAAAAAAACGCCTAACTCAAAGGATCGTGCAGCCCGAATGAACACATTAATTCCTTCTAAACACATGGGTTTGGGGCTAACTATACATGTTTTTTACTTTCAGAAATACCTCACCTACGGGAACCTGAATGGTGTTTTGGCGAATTCCACAGCCGTAAACAATATTATATATATATATATATAGGTTCTTCATGGTCTGAAGGGGTCTAATAGTCTTAAAGGGTCTAAAGGTCCAACGGCTAAATTCCAATAGTAATGGGGTCAAGGGTCCATTAGGGTATTATGTGTCTAAAGGGTGTAATGTGGCAATAGGATTTTAAAAGGATTATAAGGACTAAAACGGACTGAAAGACTGTCCACGCTCTGCCACCTCAACTCTTTATTCTCCTCTCCCCCTTTTTCTCCGGTTCTTTTAACCAAAGAGATATGAATGACAGTAAGAGGTTTAAAATTTAAATAAGATGTTCATTTTAAATTACAGTTAAGATCAAATTAAACTCGATATCTGTGATCGCCATGGGTAAGTCCCCCCTGACTTAGCCTTGCAATCACCCGCGATTTGCCTTCGGCCCATGATCAATGATGGCATATTTTGTTCGGACAGCCATATGACCTTGACCTTCAACATTTTAGGATAGATTGTTAATTAAGAAAATATGTTCCCCATCTGCAGTCTATTCCACAAAACTAAACATCATGAAAATTGGAGGAAGATTATTCAGGTTATGATCAAAAATGTGTTTTAGTTAATTATGCACATCTGAAAAAAACGCAGTCAAGGACATTAATCAAATATCAGGTGCCACAACTTCACTGCAGGTGTGCTTTATGATGCAAAAACATCTTGGAAGACAAAGCGGTCTTGAGAATCCACATTGCCAAAATGAGCGATGGCCAAAAACAAAAAGCGCTTTTTTTTCAGACCGCCATTTGACCTTGACCTTTAACTTGGAGGGGTTGATGTAAATGAACGTAAATGCGCCTTGCTATCTAGAAAAGCGCACTTCGTTCTGATCTGACAACCCAAGTCAAGGTATGGTGAAAAATATTTAAAATGTCTATAATTAGGTCAAGACTTTAAAAAAAATAGTTCAAGGTTCAAAAAAACATGTCACCTTCGCATATTTTGTATTCCAAATTATTGATGCATCATTTATTCGGAAGGTCCGAGCTGTATCAGAGATTACAGAGATACAGCTCAGACATTGACAGAAAAAAGTGAGAAAAAACCTTAAATGTGGTTTAGTACACTAGGGGACACCTCCTTTAACATTTTTCAGAACACTCCTAAACCCGGAGGAGTATGATTGTAATGAAGTATCAATGCGCCTTGTTCTAGGCTATCTAGAGAGGGCAACTTTGTTCTGATCCGACAAACCTTGGTCAAGGTGTATGGTGGGAACATGTTAAAATGGCATATTAGGTCAAGGTCAAAAATATGATGTCAACCCCCATACTTTTATTCACATTATTGATGCAAAATTTCATTCCGAAAGTTCCAGCCAGCTACAGCTCTGAAATTGGGAGTGCAGGATTGGGAGTATGACCATAACAAGGTAAGCCTGGTGTTGGTTAACGGTTAAGGTGGCTGGCTTTAAGATGTTAGTCTTGAGTTGAGTCCCTGTCAGTCACGTTGAATTTCACACCAAGTGGGTTGACTCAGCCTGTCATCCTTCCGAGGTCAGCGAAATGAGTACCAGTGTACTGGTAATAGAAAGGCACTGCATCAGCAGCACAGCTGCACCCTCAGAGAATGATGCAACCAGCAGCGATAGGCTGTACACGATGCGCCATCATAACAAAGGATTGTTGAAAGATTGATGAAAAAGCTCAAATGGTTTAACAAAAAAGGAAAGTGATGGCACGGCAGCACGCAGCACGCACGCACACGCATCACGCCACGACAGCACACACGTGTCATTGTTCGAGCATCCGCTCCGAGCCTGGGAGGTGCGGTGTTCAATCCCTATATGCATCAGCAAGTAGATAATTGGTTTTGCGTCGTTTTATTGGCACAGTTAGGCTGCTCATGGTGACTTGACAGTTGCAATTCCACGGAGTTTCCGCACATCTCATGGGATTGTGAGTTGGACAGATGACCTGGAGGAGCTGTTTCAATTGCAAGTTTGTGAAGTGGGTAACAGCACGACGTGGGAGGGAAAGCGTTATAAAAAGTTAAATATTTTGCGTTTCGATGGGGTAATGAAGAATATAGAATGATCGATGTGGAATGCCCACTTGCTTTTAGAGTGGAGTTAAGAGGAGGAAGGGAGGACAGAGTTGCACACATGTGATATATATATATATATATATATATTTAATATATTTGTTACGGCCACGGGTAACGAGTGTATTATGATGGGGTGTAATCCCCATCTGTTCCTCCGAAGAACCCGACCTGGGCCACCGCTCACGATTGACTTCGTGGTTCGGTGGGTTGCTTTAGAAACACGAATGCCAATCAGTGAACCACGAGTTCCAGTGTCCACCGTATAATTTTCCATTTAACTAGAGGTCACGTTGGTTTCCTGAATGGGGAGCACGCCCTCGGCAAACACCAATCTTATCTTGATTAGATCTAATTAGGGCGGCGAGCGTTTAACCGCTGGTGCGTGCCGACTATGACAGGTCAATTCGTGTGGTAATTACTCCCAGTCTATCAGGTTCGGCCAATGCTGGATCAATGGAAGGAAAGGCCAAGCACGTATAGGTTTGAACATCAATAAATGAATTTATATTTTAAAAAATAATAAATAAAAAACTTTTTATTTCATCGTGTGATAAAAATAAATGCCAATCAATCAAAAATATGCGCAAGCAAATAAATAATTAATCACGGCATGCATAGAAAAAGAGACAACGAGCAGATGCCTATCACTATGCCTTACTTAACAATTAAACACGAGACAAGGGGGGGGGGAATCATATCAAATCATTCAGGGGGGAAGAGAAATCTAGTCTCGCTCACCAAATACAAGTCGTGCGTACATCAAATAAAATGTCCTGAAATGGTGAGCGTACCTTGTCCATTGCCAGCGCCCAGCCTTGCTATACACCCACTCGCAAAACAGGCTCAACACCAATCGACGTCACCCCAAGAATCAGGTACGTCAAGGCAGGTCTGAGCAGAACCAGCATCAACGTCCGAGCGTCCCCCACCATCAGCAGCCACCAGGAGCCACAATGCACGGACAGCTGTTAGAAGCTATGAGAAGCTGATGCCACTGTGAGAAACTGGTAAGGCTGCAAGGCCTCACCAAACTGGTCGCCAGCTCAGCAAACCGTCTGACTGGAAATCGACGAAAATAGCCGTTGCCCAGCTGACTGACTGTCACAAAACTGACTGTCGCCAACTGACTGACTGTCGGTAAAACTCTCAAAAGCCGTGCCAACTTGACTCTCAAAAGCTGTCAGAACCGCAACCAGCTATTGCCAACTGATTGAAAAAAAACGGACATCTCGTCCTCTTTTGGAGGCGACCCGTCTGGGCGGAGCCTCCAGCAGACTCAGCCAAATCCACCCCGCCCTTTCACACATCGTTGCCCATGACAAACCCCGCCATCCAGCGATCATTCCTGGCTACGATGCCATGCCTGTGGTGCTGGATGAACAGCAGAAAGCAGCCATTTCCCGGATTACCGAGTGAAAACGTGAAGCGCCCATAAAACGTCAACAAACAATTATCACCTCAATGTTCAGCCCGATATGAAAAAAGAGCCAGTGAGCGTTCATAGAACTTGCTGAACGGGGTGTCAAACGTCGATGGAAAAAGGCAGGTGTCAACGTCGGTGAAAGAGGTGCGTGAGCCTCCGTTGGCTAATGGCTTACTTCACGTGCATGAATGTGTGCGTAAAGAGAAAAAGGAGCTTTCCGGAGAGAGAGAGAAGAATCTATTCTTTACCATTCTCCAATGCATCACAGTTAGAATCCCACCAGACATGGGGATGGTCTATCCTGGACATGCATTTAGGGAAATAACTGTCTGAGGACCTAGATGTTTGTTTGCATCCGTCGGATCAGATTCTGAAATCCGTAACAAATATATACATTTATAATATATATATATATATAATACACACACACACACACGCAGTCAATAAGTAACCTCACATGGCCGATATGAATTCGAGAAAATAATGTGTAGTTGTGGACGACTATATCTATGGGTAAGAGTCATGTTTTGCCTGTTTTAGATCTTGGAACATTGAGCGTATGACGTCAGTCCGATCAACTTCCACGATGGCTGCTGCCATAAGAAGCATGCGCCAGGCGAGGAGCAACGTTCTGTCATCCATTTCTTTGGAAGTGGGTGTAAGTAAATCCCAGTGAAGTTCATCGCAAATGAAGATGCAATATAGTGACACATGTTTTTATCGCTGCAGCAGCGTGTATGACTCAGACAGCAGCACTATGAATTGCTAAAGTGTGCGTTTGGGGTCATTGCCTGCTGCAAGACCCATAAACTTTTACGGAGACCCAGCTTTCTGACACCGAGTTGAATATTGCGCTCCAAAACGCCTCCTTGGTAATCTTATGATTTCATGATTCCATACACACATTCAAGGCACCCAGTGACAGAGGCAGCACAGCAACCCCAAAACATCACTGAACTTCCTCCATGCTTGACTGTAGGAAGCTGTTCATTTCTTTGAAGGCTTTCATTTTGTTTTTTGTAAACAGAGATGATGTGCTTTACCAAAAAGCTCTAATTTGGCCTCATCTGTCCACAGGACATTCTCTCAGAAGGATTTTGGCTGTTGAGGTGTGTTGGCAAACTTCAGTCGGGCTTTCTTAAGTCTTTCTCTCAGTAGGGGATCTTCCTGGGTCTCCTGCCATAGAACCCCCTTTCCTGGAGTTGGCGACGGATGATTTGAGTTGAAACTGTCGTACCTTGTGTTCTGAAGATCAGCTTGAATCTGTTTGGCAGTTGATTGAGGTGATTTCTCACCCATTCGAACAATCCTTCGCTGCAATTTTCGATCAAGTTTTCTCTTTGCGGTCACGTCCAGGGAGGTTGGCTACAGTGCCATGGACCTTAAGCTTCCTGATAACATTGTGTATGTGGACAAAGGAACATCAAAGTCTCTGGAGATGGACTTGTAGCCTTGAGTTGTCCATGCTTGGCAATAATCTTTGTGCCTGACCTTCTCCAAACAATCTCTGGTGTTGTTTTATTTCTCCATGCTCATTGCGGTACACACAGTGACACAAAACAGCAGAATGATTCCTTTCTCTATTCTAAACTGGTTGAATGAGTGATTTTTACCCCCAGCCCGAATTGGGCTGAAAAAGGGTATTGTCGTCACAGGTGTTTCCGGCGGGACGCCGTCCATGCGTCGTCAACTTTTGGTTTCCATCAATTTCGAGGAGAATGCCTTGTCCGATTAAATCCATTTTTGCAGGGTATGTTGGAGTTGAGTAGAGGAAGGTTCCTTTCGAAAATGGCGCGCTGCGATTTTCAATGTGGCCTCCATGGCAGCCATCTTGAAATTGGTTTCCGTGATTTGAGGAGAACACCTTTGTCCGATTAAATCCATTTTTTGCGGGTGTGTTGGGTTGAGTAGAGGAAGGTTCCTTTCGAAAAGGGCGTGCTGCGATTTTCAATATGGCCACCATCTTTGAAATTGGTTTGCGTCAAGGGCTGAGGGTTACGCCCGCTTTGCGGAGCTATTTTTTTATATGCGGGCACCTGCAACTCAACACAGGTGAGTTAAATTCCAAAGTTTTA
>JAXMNL010001643.1:0-17387 GCA_035128595.1 Eptatretus atami
AGAGAGTGGAGATTATTTTACACCTTTTTGCTGGAATAAAATTCATAGAAAAAATGAATGACTACAACGTGTGATTGAGCGGGTCAAGTGTCACGCAGCTAGTGTAGATGGATCAAACAGCAATCCAATGACTTTACAACGAAAGGGAACGAGATTGAAATGATGGTAGCTCATTCTCAAACAGAATAATCAACGGTTTGTTTATTTTGATTTTTAGTTTTTCAATTTTCTTTATAAATGTTAAGTTTAATGTGAAAGAAACAGTGAAGTGTCCGTTATACTAACTTATGTGTCTGCAGGATTGATCCATATGGTTCATGACAATACCAATATAATATTTTTTTTAAATACTAGCATAGCAGGAGGACCGGGCGTGGCCGTTATTGCGAAACACTTCGACACACTAAAGGCCAGTACCTTGAGTTTTAGGCCTGCAATGGAACGTATAAAATGTACGTAAACGGCTGGTTAAGCTGACTTTGATGTTTTTTTAAAGATTTGGACTATTCTAATGATTGGTCGTTATGCATAAATATTAGTAACGGATCACGAACGTTGTTGTCTTATAGTCTTATAAAGATCTTAGCCTGTTGTGGGTCAAAATATGCCCAACGATAGTATACTATGCATAGCGTGCGCGTATTTGCTGACGATCACGTGGGTGCTATTAAAGCTGCCGAATGATTCAAATATAACGGGAAATGGAAGTGTACATCGCAGTAACTTGGATCTTGCCAGCGTATGGACTCTGCAAATGCGTCTAATCTGGTGCACGTCGAATCGGTTTATGGGTAAGTTTGGTATACGTTGAACGCTAGTAGCTTCATAGTCGTAGTAGTGGAGTAAGTCTTGAAATTTTAACGTGTTAACATTTTCGAGTATTGCTCATATGCTCAACCGTCCGCACTATGGCGAATGGGAAGTTGGTACGCGACTGCGATCGTGGGCACAATCGTGACAAAAGTTACTTTGTAAGTTCTGCATAAGTCGAAAACAATCGAGTAATGGGTGGTCAGTGTTTCCAGATCCTGTTTTTTTGGGGGGGTTTTTCTCTTCGGATGAGTGATGTTGCATTGCGATTTTAATCGAAGTGTCATACGTGTACCGAAAAAAAAAAACAGGGAAAGGGTTTTTCCCTTGGGGAAAAAAACATTGAAGCTAAAGAATTACTTGAAAAAAATATGTTTGGTTTTTTTTCGGACTTTTAAAATGAAGGTTTAAAAAAACTTTACAAGGTTTAAGTGTGTGGGACGTGTGTCAACGATCGGTAACGTGCCTACAAATACTCATAGTTTAGAAATAAGTTTTGTGGTACGTAAACTACTCGAGTGTTTCGATTATGATTTCTTACAAGTAACGTATTCGAAGTTGTCAAGGATCGATAACGTGCTACACTTTTATGGGAAGTAGCGGAACTTGTGAGTCATCCGGGCATAAGTCGTAAAATTTTCAGCATGCTAATTTGAGGAAACGCAAGTAACGTGAAGCAGGTACTACGAGTATGGCAGTGTTTTTTCAGGTGCTTCAATGTTTCAAAATACCATAAGTATTCAGACAATGTGCCAGGTTTAGACAAATTTTTTCAAATGGATAGCTGGCTAAAATCAAGGTGTGACTGGGATTAAGGAATGGGCTGGGGTTATTTAATGTTAATTTCATTAGCTTACAAGGCTTTAAGCAAAAAAAAAAAAGTTTTGCGACACTCCGTGGACTATGATGACGTTGAAAGTTTGTGAAGATATTCAGCATGTCTGAGAAAATGGCGAGCCGCAGACAACAGACAATAGTCCTTATAGGAATATATGTTAGATAACGAGTTTTCACAACTATTTTTGGGAAAGGGAATATGTATGTGCTTGTATTGCTGAATGAATGCTGACAAACGGCTACGCCTGACGACGACAGGGCCGATTTTACCCCAAGGGTACAGGGCTAACGGAGGGCTCCACTATCAACACGTCCCGGGGCATCCACATCAACATGTGCCGGGGTCTTCCACACCACAGTGCCCGGGGCCCACCCAACAGTGCCGGCCTCCTAACTAACACGTGCCCCGGGGCCTCACTACCAAATAGTGCCGGGGCTCCCATTAACTGTCGCCGGCTCCACTCACATGTGCCAGGGTTCAACAAATGTGCGCGGGGCCCAAACCAACAGGCCGGGGCCGCCACAAACGTGCCAGGGTTCACACAACAGTGCCAGGGGTTCACACTCAACCATGCCTGGGGCTGACACAACAGTGCCCTGGGGCCTACCACAGGGCTCATTAGATTAGCCAGCATGTCGCAAACATCTGGGAAGCGTTATAGTATTCACATCATTCCTGGCCTTCCATTTCAGTTTCTGTAGTGTAAAACAAGGAATTATCATATGTATCGAAGGTTGCAGCATCGGGTCAGGCTTGAAAGGCATAGCATGTAATGGGTCATGCGCTCGAGCAATTATTTTCCGAAGTGATCGTATTGTTTTGTTGATGTTGTGGAGGTTGTTGAGGAAATATTTTCTTTTTCCGATGAAATTATGAGATTTTGGTGAAGATTCGATCGGATCTGGATCAGAGATTTTTCAGTTTTCCTCACATTGAGTGACAGGGCAAAACCTGTTGCCGACATTTCTTTTGTTGCTACATTTGATTCTCAATTTGATCAATGATTAAATAAATAATAATCATATTGTGCACATTACGTGTAAGTTTGCTGATTGTTGTTGTAATTTACTTATTACATGTTGTTGTGAATTTAACTAATCCAAAAATTGGGCTTTCCTGGGTGTTTGGCAAGTTTTTAGTTGGAATTGTTTGTATCTGGGCATTCACTTGTTCGATGGGATTTTTCTTCTCTGTGTTCGTGGAATCGATACAGAAATATAGAGCAATGCTTCTTGTTTGTTATTATAGTTCATGACTTGATTAATCAAATGTTAGCTTGGATGTTGTACAGTATACAATATTTTTTTGACAGGCTAATCGGACGCTTTGCCAATCTTCAATTATCTGGACCTTGGTGGTAACAAAAAGCCACAACACAATCGGGAATTATGTATTTTATCATAGGTATTGTGGAGCCTGCAATGTTTCTTGAGGACTATACAGATGGAAAATTGAATAGGGGTGCCAGAATAAGATATAGAAGTTAAGGGTGCATCAGTGGAAAAAAGGTTGAAACACTGCTTTACTTCATCGTTGGTGGCAAAAGGGTAATACCCATGTGATGCCGAGGTGTCACACCATAAATCGGCCTGCACAGCACGCTATCTGTGGTCCTCACAAAGCATGCATGAAGGGGGCAGTATGATAATTACAATTATAGGAACAAAAAATCTTCATATGTTGTTGAACAGTCGAATGCACACACAGAAGAGTTTATATACTTTTTTTAATTGAGTCAGAGAGCTGTTAGGTCAATGGAGCATGCTAGCTGTGATGCCAATGGTGATTAATTAATGATTAATGTGTCAATGGTGCTCGAGTCATATTTTCTCACAATGTGCATAAACGAGTGAAGAAATGCTGATCACTGCATTCTTTAAAATACAATGGCCTGCTGAGTAATTTACACCAGGGCGTGGCTGACTGGTCAGTGTTCCGGCTGATTACATCCAGTTTACAATGTCTTCCTTTTAACCCAGACTGTTTGGATTTTGTCCCAATTGAGTCAGTAATTAGCGATACAACATATAACCAGCTCGAAAATGATGAACACACAACAGGTCCACCACACACACACAGACAAACAAACTTGGTGATTTCAAGCATAATGATGTATTGATATTTTATTTTCTGTATGTGCTGCAGTTTTTTTTTCTGCTTGGCTGCATGTTTCTTGGGGCACAGCTGTGCTTGATGCAGTGCCAGTTTACCAGCACCTGGTTCATTTTGCCACTAGAAGGATGAGGGCTGAGTACCCCACCTGGTGTTATTAAAAGCCATCAGAGATTGACTCAGACCTAAGATCTTAAGCCAGCCCTTGACGTTAAGTCAACAGAGGATAGAATATATACTGCAGGATTAGTTTAATGATGTTCTTCATGGTTTCCTGATTAATATACATTAATGATGTTCTCCCCTTTTAATTTGGATTTAAACTATTATGATATTTAACTGTAGCTATAAGCATCTGTTATTTATGAGAAATCCAAAATACATATTGTTGATCAGCAGTGATTTTCAAATGTGGCATTTCTGTATCGAAAGATATTTTTTGAGTTTACTCCTGGATGTATCTCCTTGAGTATTACTTTTTAGAGGATGGGGGTAAGAAGGTAATAACGGCTGATCTATGAGTGTGGCTTCTCATAATAATCTTATGAATTGAGTTACCTATGACATCCTAGGTATATGGAATCGCATAATAAGATGAAATAAGATCGTAAAAAATTGAAACACTGAAGCACAAGCATATCTAGATAACAAATGACTCGTATGTATGTTCCAACAATCACAATATGAGCAAAAATATTGCAATGGAATTTATAAAATTCTCTAATGCAAATAGACCTACTTATTAAATAACCTATGATGAATATTGTGCGGGCGGGGACCGGTGGGAGAACGACCACTGGTGGGGAAAGTTGTCGTTCCCTCAGACTCCAGAATTGTGCCGTAGCTCGGATAATTCGTGACGGGCGGGTCGCTGAGGCGAAGGTGGGCGCCAAAGACCTCCACGCGTAGATAGGGTCTTTTTGTTGAACCAATTTACCTAATAACCACGGGTGTCGTTACGGGGAAACTGCTCAGTAGCCTTGCCGAACGGGTCACTCTCTAAACTACGGTAGAGTAAAACTACCAAATACAATCGGATCGGGTGCGCCGAGCGGAACTCCAAGGACGTTGGCTAAATGAACGATTATCGGGATAGACCGTAAACTTAGATCGAACATGCTGGCAATGAGGAAGAAACGAAAATGACCTGGGACTTTTAACAATAATTTATTTACAGTGAAGCGAGGAAGTAATGTGGGTACAGGTAACCAGTTTATTGGGTGTTATGCAGGGGAAGATGAAAGGAGATGTAGTTGCGACAATTTTATCAGAATTATAAAGCAGACGAGCAGACTTTGTCGAGAGATAATACAGGTGGGATTTGAAAGGTCGAATACTTATACAGTATACTGTACCCAGACGGAACACACTCAGAACACACCGGCAAATAACAGTTGAAGGAAAGGATTTTGCAGCAGGGGGGAGGGAGTTTGAGGTGCAGTTCTCGGTTGAGTTCGGGGAAAAGGATGCTCCATAGTGCAGCCTGTCAATGGTGTGCGGCTCGGTCATCGGCACCCGCGTGAGCCGTGCAGCGAATTAGCCGGGTGAGTAAGGCGGAGTCCGAGGGGGATCAGGGTTTCCAGCTTACATGAGAGACTCATTTCCAGATACTCGACGACTTTCAGTCATCGTCTCACCTAGAACACAGACCTAACCTCCGACGCTTAGTCTAACTGAGGATGGTGTCGTAATTATAGATCACCTCCAGCAGAGAGGGCCTTGGTGAAGCCGACGTACTGTTCGCCTGGTTGGGAACGGGGTCATGGGGGGGGGCTGCTTTTGGGCGGGATTTCGGCATACCGGGAGCCGCCACGTCGCGGTGTTGGACTGCAACAAAAGGTACTATCTGCCGAGGATTTTGCCTGGACAGCGAGTACGCGGTGGCGAGTAGGCGAACAGTGTTTGTTAGCCCATGCGAGAGGAAGTACTGTGGTTCAATAATGGAGGGGATATAGATTTTATTATCTAACTAAAAATGGCTAACGCCTTTAATTTCCACTAAACCAAAGGAGGGGTTCTATCTAACATATACTTAACAGGGGTTATAAACATATACTTGGGGCACTGTTGTTTTTTATGCTACGGTTCCTAGAAACCGTAAATTTTTAGAGTTTGGTGTGGATGCTCATTTAAACATGTGTTTATAACATGCAGAGGTCAATCTTTAGTCTCTGCTATGCTGGGATCATGCTTCCCTTGCTGTGAATAATATCATAAATAAAGGATGTATACTCAATTAAGAAAATACACCAAAGTTTTCTTTTTAACAGCTAAATAACAAAAGTAAAGGTCTAACACTAAAAGCTTGCGGACATTCGATTCAAACAGACCAATGTAATAGTTTTTGAAAGCATATTTTTGAGATAAACGTGTCGGGTTGTGATGCACTGAACCTCAATAATCAAATGGGAGGCCATGTTTGCATGAAGTAGAGACAGAACAATGATGAGAGTTGAACTCTATGCATCAAGAGCCGAAAAAAAATATCTCAGTTTTGGCAATCCATTACAAATTGGGTATTGACTGAAATCTACTGTTTTGTTTTACTGGGTTTCACTTCATGCATATGTAAAGCTCTTTAACATCCATTAATAATATATATTTGCAAATATTTATTTATGTAAGGAAGTAGGATCACCAATTGTGCTTGCAGTCTGCAAGATGCCATTTAATGCTGATAAGAATATTTTTGTAGAGATATTGTAGAGATTGAATGTAATCTGGAGGGTGGATGGTTGTCTGCAGAGATCTAACATGCTGATGCTGGTGTATTTGCCGACTGGTCGTTGACTAATTGCATGCGCTTGTTGAGTGGTCATGTAATCAGTCTTACACATTATTATTGTATTCTTAGGTGAAAAGTAAGAGTGGTGATCTCTCCGCCAAGGAAATTATCTGCCTTATTGCCTTGTTACTGAGTTATCAAAGTCTTGGTGGTGTTTTACTGCAGGTGTGACGGTCTAATATTTGCGATTATCAATTTGGTATACAAAAGATTAATTCATTGATTAGCATTGTATGTCTTTAAACAGTATTAATTTTATGTTTACTCAGAGAAGCCTGTATTTCATTGTTTTCTGGATGTCGAAGTTTTGTTACAGAGTCATCAATTGCACGCTGTTCAAAGTAGTTTGGATCAATAGTGTGTCTTGCTCATCCATTTTTTGCAAAACTGGTTTGGGAGCAAATGTTTATGGTCGGGAGGGAAATTTCTAATGCTTCGGGTGTGCATGGGGTCAGAAGGGTGGAGTTATGTTTTTTCTGTTAAAAATGTATTAGAATGATTTGTCAAAAGCTGATGCAGCATGAGTGGTTGTAAGGTCTCAGGGATGTCTGTTAATAAATTTGTTATGGTGAATAATATGAGTATGCTGGCTCTGCTATATTTGCAGTACAGCTGTTATGAGAGATATGGTAGAAAGATGCTACTAAACATGATATTGTGTATAAACTGCAAATCAGTAATGCATGCTGTTTAGTGAGACAAGGTTAGTTTTTGACAATCCTGGTTTTTGCCTGTGTGTGAACTTGAGTATATTGAACATTACAAAATAAGTACTTGGTCATTATCAGTAATGACTGGCTATGATACTCGATATAAGCCGACATATCGCTCTCTCTGTTGGAAGAAATTGCTTCTTTGTAGGTTTTCGCCTTTTGAAGCAAATTAAGTATCATCTGTTTAAATCATACTGTTGTAACTCAATCGTCAGCTTGTGGGGCAATTTTGTCGCAATTATCTTGTGAAAAATCCTGGGTGACTGTAACATGCTTAGTTGGTTGTTGAGGTTTACTAGTCGGCATAGTGTTGAAGGCTTTTGAAAGTCTAGGGTGATGTCTTTCAAGAACTTCTCAGGAAGTCACTGTACGGCTTTAGAAATATTGATGCTTTCTTAGAAAGTGATAGTCAAGTTTATTCCTGTTGTTGGCATTAGGACTCATACTGGTGCGAGGTGGAATTCTGTTTGCATCATACTGATGATATAATACTATTTTTGTTGTTAATCTTTTTTAATTATTATTATTTTTTTAATGTGTATGGAGTCATGTCTGCATTAGTTATATATATATATATATATATATATATTATATACTTATTATATATTTATATTTTATATATTACACACACATACCAGCAAATATACATCACTTACTGATGGGGATATTAAGGGTTGGAAGGGAGGGGAGGGGAGAGAGAGGAGAGAGAGGATTGAGGGGAGGCAGGATGGGAAGAGGATGGAGGTGAAGTCGAGGGGGTGAGGAAGGGGGGGCTTGAAGAGGGGAGAGTGAGGATGGGGGGGGGTGGTGGTGGGGAGAGGCTCTAAAACATTGTTATCCTTGTGGTGGGGGTGGGTGCGAGGAAGGTGTGTGTGTGTGTGTGTGTGTGTGTGTGTGTGTGTGTGTGTGTGTGTGTGTGTGTGTGTGTGTGTGTGATGAGATGTGGGAGGAGAGGTTGCATTTTGTTAGGCAGCAGGGGGGCGATTGAACGGACAGAGTGAGGGCATGGGGGGGAAAAAGAGAGAAGGTGAAGGGGAGGAGGTGGGGTTAGCAAAGAGAACAAGAAAAGGCAATCAGAGATTGAACCTTGCAGACTTCTTTTGAGTGGTGTATTTTTTAGGGTTTTCCAGTAATCCAAATTCTGCCAACATGTAATGATGTATTGTGATTATTTTGTCTCTGGATAGGCGGTCTATGTGTAAAGTTTTGCCTTGATTATTTTTTCAGGATATTCAGAGAGGAAAGAAAAATCACAGAATGTTTGAAGGTTTAAAAACAATATGGCTGCTGAAGATGTGACAATGAATTCATCACCATTTTTGTGGAACATTTTAATCTCTAGATGACCCTCAAAAGTTTTATACTGATCGATGTGGCATTCTACATATCTGTACAATTATGAATATAGAGCAAGTAACTATGATGTATACAAAACTCGATTCCATGAGGTGCTTGCGACGTCACGTGTAATCTGGCTTGGAGAACATTGTGGTGAAGTTTCCATCTCGATTTGTCCAGCCGTTTCTGGGAAATTTTATAGGTTTGAGGGAAATCCAACTATGGTGCAACATGTGACCGATGACATCATATGTGTGAACCATTTTGTTTATGGGAGCGCGTCTATGTGTAAGTTTTGCTCGATCTTGTTCAGCATTCAGAGAAGATTTTTGGAGTTTTTTTTTTTTTAACAATATTTGCGATAGTGAAATGGTCATGATTTTTTTTCTGTGGACATTTATTCCCTAGATGAACTCAAAATTTTTTATTGTGATCGGATGTTAGGGTTTACAATCTGCAATTATGACGTCGTAACGAGGGGTACTTAATGACATATAAAAATCACACGTCATTCATTCCCCATGAGGGAATTACTTGTACATGCCAAGTTCAATTTTTTTCTTGGGTGGCGGTTTCGAGATACAGAGGTCCAAGTTTTTCCTGTTTTCCAACTGGTGTCACAACACAGACGTCTATGACTTATATTATTATAGTGAAACATTCTAACGAGTGCAGCACATGTGAAAAATTTGTCTCAATCTTGACAAGCGTTGCAAAGAACCGAAAGTTCTGTGCGGACAAGACAGACAACAAAAAACGGATCCAATGCATACCTTCTTATCTGAATTTTGCGAGGTAATGATATGATATGTTATACTTATTATGTCTTCTGTATCTTCTCTCTCTTCCTTACTCCTTTCCTTCCTTCCGTGATATTGAAGAATGAATGATAAGAGAACTACAGAAGACTTAAACCATACTGTGAATATTACTACAACTACTAAGTTTCAGTTGTCATCAAAGAGTCGAGGACAAACGTTGAAACACCTTCACAGTTGGTAACATGATTTGTGACGCGCTTCGAAAAGAGGTGTTACTTCGACACTGGGAGATCCGTTCCACATTTTGAAACCGCATATGGAGATACGAAATCCCAAAAACACAAACACACACCACACACCAACACACCACCACACACCACACGTGGATACTTTGGAGACGGAGGGCGGGAGATTTAAAACCCATGATCTACGCAAAGGTCTGCTGCTGATGTCGTAATGAGTCGCTTTGCACCCTCCGTCGGATACGTCCCGAATCTATTGTACTACTAGTTTCCCAGAGGGGGAGGGGTGGAGGAGTGAAAGAATATGCAAGTTCAGACATTGGATGGCTGATGCTGGATTTTGGTGCGTCTGAAGAAGGAACATGATTGAGCTTTATCGGGAGAATCATAGGTTTCACATCAGTGGGGTTGCTTGCCAGTGGAAAGCTGCTTCCTAGAATTGCTTTCCCACATCTATCTTGGTTCCAGGAAGTGATGTTGCAAGATAGCTGGAAGTGTGAAGTATGAGATGAATGGATTTAGAGAGAGTATTGTGGAGAAATTTAGTCAGGCATTGTCTACACCGAACGAAAGACATATGTAAGTAGTGGAAAGATGGTGGACTACAGGTGAGTCATTGTTTGATTAACTTCAGGCTAGTTGCATTGGTGCACCCTGTGACACAGATGGTCGCAATTTGAAGAACATGTCTGAGATGAAAGGGGAGCGGAAGAATGCTGTTTTAAGGAAAGCTGCGTGGGAAAGGTGAAACATGATCAAGTGAGCAGAGAGTGGAAGCTAAAGAGTGGATACACGGTTTGGGAATCAACCATGTTGAGGCGTATCAAGAAGACCTTACAGCAATTACAGACCGCGGTGTGAGCATCAAGCAAAGGCCATTTGAAATTGTGACACCTTGAAGTTCAATCAGACTCAGTGGTTGATGGTTTAGAGCATCACACTCTGAGTCTGGAGGTCAGTGTTAAAGAATTAAAATGGTTATGTGCTTCTATGCTTCATGCTCAATTTCTTTAAAACGATAGCGCATGACAACAAGCATTGTTGGCAAACTTGTAAGGCTTGATGGGCTTACTGGCTTCTTATGGGTTGAAGTTTTAAGGGAACTGTGAAGTTGGCACAATAGGAAGCGGGGGGTTTTATGGGGTGGGCAGGGACGAATGGTGGATGGGGCAAGACGAAAGTAGGGAGTGCATAGGTGCCAGCAGTATTTTAAATGTGAGGGAGAAGCAGGTTTAAATGACAGCTTTAATGGATGATTGGCCGCAGGCTCCATGGTCCTCATGCATTTCTTTAATATGCAGTTATTCGCTGTAAAACACCATTTTCTTTTTCATGTGCGGCATCCATGACCCTTTTTTGGAAGAAAAGAACATTAGCCGACATTTTTACCAAACTTCTAAATTAATTTTTTCTAATATACTATTTCAAATTTTGCCACTGCTTCTGTAATAAACCTTCTCTCTACAAAAGCACACTTGTTAAATGAGTATTATACTTTGAGATGCAATGTGGTTTGATCGTCGATGTGGGAGGCTAACGTTAAAACTTCAAGAATGAAGCTTAAGTGTTCATCTGGAAAATTCTCCAGTAATGTGGTTTTTTTTTCCTGTTCTTATGAAACCAGGATAGGACAAAAGTACCATCGCTGTTCGTTTACCGGGCATGATACTTTGTGTACTTTGATACGACCGCGAAGTCGATGCTTTCACGGAGGTACACTATTGCTGTGAACAATATATTGTGAGAATATAACTTGAAAATAGTTATGTATCTGTGACATACAACATTGTGATCATTGTGAAATAAAGATGACGCGCATTGGTAAGTTCTGACATACCGGTAGACATTGTGGAGGACCCTTTCAACAGATTTTAGTTCTGCTTCGAGTTGTGAAAATCAATAATCATCCTTTAATAATTTATACCTTTCCAAAATGAATTCTTTACCTTTGGAGAATTTTTTCAAAGCTCTTCAAACTGCTGGATATTGTCTTTGATGGAGAAGCGATTGATAATATAGATGCAAAGATCATTTGGCTTTTCCATGCTCAAATCTTGTGAGAATAACACGCGTGATAAAGTCACGATCGCAGTTCAAAAACTCATGTTTGTGAATGTTTTCCACGCTGAAGGTGGCGATATTCTTCTCTGACTAGGGCTGAATGGTCTTCATGAGGTTATATGGAAGCTGCTGTGTCATCCTCTCCAAACATTGACTAAATATAGAGCCGCTGCACAGTTCTTAAGCATCGCATCCATGTATTTTTTATTGACTTCATCTTCATCTTGCTCCTTGCACGATAACGTTTTGACACTATTACATGATGTTTTTCTTCTTTAGTTTGAGCACATGGCTGAGGGTGTGTCACTTGCTGTGGGCACTTTGCGCTGATGAGTACACTTAGGTTAGAGCAGAAATTTGGGCAATGGTGTTTGCAATACGCTCGCCTACTCTTCTCGAAAGGACACCCGTGGGATATTGATGGTCACAACTGATGCGGATACAGACGGTAAGCCCAGTTGAACGTCCACCAAGCGACCATTGGTTGAATCACCTTGCCTGTGAAACACCAGGGTGAACAGTTTATAGCTGGTCGAGATTAAAACTTCAGGCTAGACAGCTCAGAGGCGAGTGTGCATACAGTGGCTATCTTGCAGCCATATCAAGAATAATAGTGAAACGAGCCCTGGAATTGAGGAAAAAATGCAAGCTCTTAAAAAAATCTACTGCATTCATGCTGGAGATGCGGACTAATACTTCAAAATATGCGAAAAGTCAAAAAGGATGCTGGCTGTAATACATACTACCAAGTGGAATTTCATTCAACTTCTGGGAGTTATCATGGTTTAAAGTGTGTTTATTAGAGTCATAAAATCAGCAGTAATGATTTCTTCATAGAATGAAAGAAATGAC
The DNA here is from genome assembly GCA_035128595.1 of Eptatretus atami. Lineage (NCBI taxonomy): Eukaryota > Metazoa > Chordata > Myxini > Myxiniformes > Myxinidae > Eptatretus > Eptatretus atami. The sequence continues at coordinate 12,513 of JAXMNL010001643.1, forward strand.
GAGAAAGTATATTCGACGACTTAGGACACTAGTATGGAGGAAGTTTGCTCAGCGCACTTTATGAAACTGTACTTGTTTGAATTTATGTTGTGTCATTGTCTAACGAGGTAGGATTGGTATTTAACTTTTGAACCAGTGCACTTTTGCTTCTTGTTTAGGATGCGTTTTGAACAGAAAAGCATGCTTGTTTTTTCCTTTCAAATTTCCTTTGATTTAGCTCCAATAAGCTGGTCATGTTTTTTCACTTATTGGTCATGCAGGCCTGGGTGCATTGGCTGCATCATTTTTATGGGGGGCTGGATGTGCCCTATGCAATGCCTAATACTGCAGGCTGTACTCATTTACAACCTCAGAAGGATGAGCAGGCTGAGTCATAACCTGGGGTTAATTTTCACAGCAGAAGGGGTTTGAACTCAAGATCTTAAGATCTAACACAGTATGAATAAAGCAACCAGGATTAAGTAATGTGATACAAAGTGAGTTGAGGTTTGGTTTTATAAACCTTCATATCGCCCGAGGTGTTTCCCATTTTGTCGTTTGTGTCGGATATCTAAAAGTTGCACGAGATGGATGAAATTTTGTGGCGGTTGTGTGTGGACAGGAGACTGATTAGGTTTTTGGTGAGATTTGGATCTGGATCCATACCTATATTTTCAGTCTCTTTGTTTTTCATTAAGGGAGGTATCTGTGCTCGACGGGTTCACGATAATTTTAGGTAGCATTTGTCCTCTTGCTTTTTACCTGTGTGTGTTGTCAATTTCCTGTAGTTTTTCTTTGTTCTCTCCCGGTTCTGGTATTTCCTCGTCTAGTCACTCTTTTAAATTTTTTTCATCGTCTCATGTGTTAACACTCCGTTGGTTCCCATCATTGTGGTGATGGTTTATATCAGCTCACCATTATCGCGGCGGACGCATTACCTCCCAATCGTCGGTTCGGTGTCTGCAAGTGGTGCGCATGTGCTTATCCGTATGCCGCATTTCACCAGTGAATCGCCTTATTGCCTTTTGCCCGATGGAGTTCAACCAATGCTCTGATCTCAACCGCTGCGGTTTGCATATGACACAGTGCTGCATATTCGCATCATATGTCTCGTGCTGCTATTTCCATCATTTTGGGCATTTGTGTCCATTTTCTTTTCAACGTTGGCTCTGCGTCGCATTTTGTTTAGCAGATTGGGTTTGCTCCATATGGTGATGTCATCATTTTGGCATCATTCGCCCGGCATATCATATTATTCCTGCATAAACGTTCAACATCCCCATGTCAATGACTGTGCAAGCATTTGCCATTATGGCGCGCGGTCCGCAAGGGTCGGGAGGGAAGTTTGATGAGGAGGGGGTGTTGTATACATGACGCCTGCGCCCTTACAGGACTCTGTTTGTTGCTGGGGCATTCTGATGGGGGTGGTGTCCTGGACCATAGTTCTCTACAAATATACTACTGCCTCGGCTCGTCTTGGTTAAACTGTGCATGTTGGGAAAGATTTAAATGCCGTAATTGGGGAACGAGGGGGGGGGGGTTATTGTCCCTCCCTGATCCGAATCCATGAAAATTCGTGGGAGGTAGGGTTCGAATCCACTTCCTGACGCAAGTTGCGGGGCGGGTATGGGACGGCAGACTAGAATGGAGCAGTAGAGTGGCTCACGTACCGAATTTATAGGTCGTCACCCTGGATAACTCGAGCCGCGGGTCCTCATGGGAGAAGTTCGCCAATAGGTGAACCAGTGGGTAGGGTCGATGCCATTTCATTTTACTAAATACCCGCGTCAATACCGGGGAAAATTTCCCCTCGATCGATATCGTACGGAATGAGGTGCGCTCGAAAACCCGTGTGCGACCGGCGGATGGCACCGAGCTTCCGTCGGTCAAAGTCTTTACAGCGGGACAGCCTGGCTAAATTTCAACACGCACGTGTTAACCAATAAAAGAGACAAAAAACACCATACATTCCATGGGGTTATTTATAATGGAGCTGGGGGGCACGCAAGAGAGAGTTATCCGATTAAGAGGACGTATGTAAGCAGGCTTAATCAATTTTATTATTACTAGACTGGCGAACACCACACACACTCACACACCACACTCACACACCCCAAAGAAAGGGGCAAGCTTTATTGAGGCCTCCGTCGGATGGAAGGGAGCTGAGGCCAGACTGTCTCGGACATGTCAATCGTGTGGTCGTCGAGCTGATTCGAACAGCACCCAGTGCGCAGGAGCGGTCTCTGAAGCTCGCGATAGCGGCTGTGGCAAAAAAACTCTCTCGGTTCTGCGAGAGAGGCGCGCCACCTTCGGTTTCCTTGTCCGGCGAGATATACCATCTCAGCTTTGGTGTTGTCGGCAGGGACGGGCGCGCAGGCCATTTTTGGTCTCGTGGGGGATGGTGGCTCTCAAGCTCTCTCTTCTTCTCGTCCTTTGAGGTTTGAATGCTGCGGCACACTATTCACGCTGTCTCCGGGGGGAGCTGCCTCGTTTCCCTTACTGGATCGGTTTTTGGCACGCAGATGCTCATGCGCCTGTCCATTGGCCAAAACGGCGGCAAGTCATTGATTGGCCGGGGGGTGGTGAGTCACGCAGACTTCTCCCTATGGGGATCTGATTGGCTGAGTGGTGTCAGGCCGCCACCACAGAGCTGCTTGGTCGAGGCTGCATGAGGTCCTCCTTGATCTGCCCACCAACGGCAGAGGATATATTCTGCGTGGCTCCACCACGTACGTGCTGAACCACGTAGGCGATGGTGGTCGGAGAGCGGTTAAGGTGATGCTGGCATTGTCGTATGATGAGGGGTGTAAGAATGAAGAACCTGCTATAAGTAATCAGCGCAAGTAATTTATTTCACGACATTAAACAAAGGGGAGGAACCTGACTAGAAAACAGATTACAATATAACTATTCTATAGGACCTGTAATGTTGGTGTTCAAGGGCTTTCGATTCGAACACTATCCTCCTTTTTAAGATGTTAGAGTCGAAAATTTCGTGTGAGCATGTGTAAGTTTTCCCTAGTAAGTTTTACTTCGGATCCTGAAGTGTGGACATTTTTTTATCACATGTCGCCAGGGAATAAGCGGGGAGCATGACCTGAGTGGAGGAAGGGGTTCTGCATCGACAAGCATTGATACAAGCAAAAGTATTGTGTCGTCAATATGGGAAGAATACCAAGAGGGCCTTGAGTGAGTCTGAGACATATTAATGATAACATTGTTATTTTAAGACAGATGAATCTGGACATGATGGCGCAACTTTGCAGGGAGAGTAATGTGGAGAGTGGGCAGAAGTCTGATGGGTGGTGATGAAATGGAAGGGTAGGATGGTGGACTCGTAATGGAGGGTGGTGGAGAAATAGGTAGAGGGTGAGGAGGGTTGGGGTTTTGGTTCAGCAGCATGGGGGTGGAGGCATATAAGTAACAGAATGGGGGTAAGAATTGGGGAAGAGGACAGGTTGGGCACGGTTGTGGGATAGGTATGGTTGGGTGTGATAGGCAGTGGGGCACATACACGGGGTGACGAGAGTGATAAGATTGGTTGGTGGGTGATGATTGGAGGGTGGTGGGGGAGGGGGGGAAGCGAGGGGTTTGTTTGTCACTGCATTGCATTTTACGAAGATGGTTTCCTTCCCGAGTTAAGCTAAATTTGCAATGGCAAATTGTGTCGGAGTGGAATGTTTGGTGATTGAAACTATAATAAGGCATCCCATGTATATCGATTGCTATGATGGACAATTACTACGAGGAGGAAGAATGGAAACAAGAGTGAGCAATGGTAGGGTGAAAGGGGTCAGGGAGGAGGGAGATTGTTGAGATGAATAAACCTAGCATTCAGATGTCGTGTGGGAAACAGTCAGATGGAAATGGAAGAGAGGAAAGGAGAACATTAAAGCATGAAGGAGAATGTTTTATGATAGGAAGGATGGGGGAGGGGGAGGGAAAGATGAGGAAAGTCTCAGAAGAAGAAGGAGAGAAGGTGTGGTTTGTGGAGGGGGGGCGGAGGAGCAGAAGATAGAGGGACACTGATTTGTAGTTGATTTTTTTAGTGTTTTCTCGCTTCTTTATAGACCATTTGGATATGTATAGGAAGAAATAAAGAGGAGATAACGGAAACTATGGAAGATATTGGGGGAGGGGGCGGTGGTGGAAGACCAACCAAGTGAACGAATGATTAATGATTCAAAAGAAAAAACCAAACGAGGATGTATGGGGTAAAACAATAGATCACGATGTTTAACCGACAGTCTTGGGGAGAGGAGAAGGTGAGGAGTGGAGAATTAAAACAAGAAGAGGATGATGAATGCTATTGTGGCCAAATAAAAAACACAAACCATTACCAAAAATATACATACAAAGATGTATAGCAGCAGGAAACTTTGAAGGAGTTCAGTTAACACTGAACTTTTGACAATTGTATAAGCGACAGTTACAACAGGCAGACGCGAAACAATCAGACATGTAAAACTTAGCTTTGTGTAAGCAACCCAAGTCCGTGTCCGAAAACCTTAAAATGAGTAATACAAATTGATGTCTATTTAGAGGTGAGTTGCTCAATAGTGGCCTTTTGTAATCATGCTAATCTACCTATCACATTTGTTTTTTTTTCAACAGTGTCTGAAAGTTATATCCAAGACATTCAAGTTTCAAGCAGTATGATCATTTTCTTATTTTGATCATTCACACATAAACTCCTTGTGAGAAAAGAGTTGAAGTTTCATGACAATATATAAAGGGTAGCTCCGCTTAGACTTCTTATTTTATCAATGAACTTCCACGGTCTGCTGTCTCTTCATTCAACAAAAGATAAATTAATTTCACATGAACTTCCAGATTCTGCTGTCTTCAATTCAAACAAACGATAAATTAATTTGTTATCAATGAACTGACACCTAT
>JAXMNL010001645.1:0-17784 GCA_035128595.1 Eptatretus atami
TATCACTGTAAAATGTCCATTAGTTTCAATCTTTTTTGAGGAGAAACCCAATAACTCACTAAATGAATTATCAACTGTGAAATCAACCTTTAGTTATTTTTAAGTTTAATCATTGATTTCGAAGTAAGTTTTTGAATATCTATAACATATTTTTTGGTTCATCACCCTGTTCTTTCATAAGACGAGCAATTTCGGAAGATATTTGAGAAATCTCATATGCTCAGGGTGAAACTGTTATCGTTTTGTATCCACCTCCCGGATTATAACTAAACTTGTCATTTTTCTCGGTTATATTAAATAAGGTATTATAAGTTTCCATGGACAATAAAGACACCTCATATTCTTTTGCTGGCGTCAAGTTGTAGTGGGTATGGGAATGAAGATGTGTGGTCGCTTGTTGTGATTAAAACTAAGGATTGTGCTTCTCATCTTATTTAATATGAGATAAAATGTCTTTGTATTGGCATTATTAATTATTTTCATGTTCATACAACTGGTCTAAAATGGCTGATGCTTCATTAAAACAATTGTTATTTCCAGCCTTCTTACTACCTAACAACAATAACAGTCTATTAACTAATTGTGATGGGTCATTTGGAAGAAAAGTACACCTGAACCAAGGATACTTAAAGCCTGAATAATATGTTTCTCCTTCTCATTCTTCCTACTTTTACCAGAAAGACTAACTCATAATTAAGAGAGTCCAGCAGATCATATATACTCCATCATCATTATTTTCCATGTCCAAATGGTTGATCAAAATACTTTGATTCATCCCTCACAGTTGAACCTTGTCTTCATCTTTTGTGAGAAGAAACATTAATCTCGGAGTTAGTTTAACAGGGGGTTGAGCAGAACTCAAGAACTTTAATTCATCATTAAATATCATACCTTTTCTGAACAAGATGGAATATTTGCTGGTTGTTCTGTTGGAATGAGTCCTGCTTTGGTTTTTGAATCCGCTGAATATTCATTGTTTTGAAGAGCCTTCACAACATAATCATGGGGGTTGATTAATCTCTTCCAGTTGTTGAAATAATCTTTCATCATCATATTCTAATTCTCCTATATGCTCTCATTCTTCCTCCGTCATTTGACTGAAATCTTTCAACATTTGAAGTTTTTTTCGGAGTATATTCTAATGTGGGAACTGTGGAAACATCTATAATTTTTTTGGGAAGTTTTTTAAAAGTGGTTTAAAAATTTCTCTTGTTTTATTTCAAATGCTTCTTCACCGTTAGTTTCTGTCTGAGTTTCTTCTTTGTCTTCCTGTTGTTTTACAACTTTTGAAACCAACTCTTGATGTTCCTTAAATCTTCTTGCTCTTTCTTTCACATCCATTTATTTATTGGAAAATGTCATTTAATGAATTGTAAACATCAACAGGGAAATTTTACTTTTCTTCATCATTAAAGTAGATGTGTTCAAATAAATCCTTTTCTTTAAATATTTCATCAAATTCTTTATTAACATTAATACGAGTTGTAATTTCTTCTTCACTAATACTTGTATCTCTGCTTTTTCATACGTTTGCGTTGAGTTTCTTCATCAACATCAAAACCGAATGAAAAAATCTTAACCCGCTCAGATGTTTAATAATTTGTCTCATTCCTTCTGGATTCGTTTCTAATATCCCAAACCCAGATTTTAGTTTATTTAACTCACTCTTACAATGTGAATATTTTGTTGTACCAAGAGAAACCTCCTCAATATTTGACCTTTATTCCTCAATCGCATATGTTCCTCTACTGAAATATAGTAATAATCTTTACCTTCTACTTCTCCAGGGCTTATTGCTCTAGTTGTTGTTGACACAATGCATATCACGTGGTGTTTTTAAAGTAAATTTACAATATTCTCATTTGTACTATACAAGAACCTTTATTTATGAAAGTTTTTTTCCAGAAGCAGATTTACCCACAAGATTTATAATAATAGTTGTCATTGAGATATGTAATTGTTTATGAAATAAAAAATATATCCCTTAATATCTCATCTTGTTTCACAACAATATATTTATATTTTTCAGTCATGTGGTGGTGGTCATATGGCAGCTTTGCTGCCGGGGTAGCTATCATTTCTTGAAGCGCGACTGTGTCGCTGATGCAGTGCCCCTTTACCAGTACACACACTGGAACTGGTACTCATTTTGCCGACCTCTGAAGGATGAAAAGCTGAGTCAACCCCCTGGTGTATTATTTCAGCGGCCGACGGGGCTTGAACACAGGATCCTAGGATCCCAAGCCACCACCCGAACCACTGAGCCAACACCAGGCTTTTCAGTCATGTGTTTCATATAATCCCCAAATTCATTTTTAATGCATAATGCAGAACAATTGTCTCTCCAAAAATTGTTTATATCTATTGAATTTAACTTGAATGTTGCACACTTTGGCTTGTGGCCATTTTGGCTTGTGGCAATTTTGGCTTGATGCTGATAACGCGAAGGTCGTGAGATTTTTCCCTGTACGGGCCAACCCTCTCCACTGAGTCTGTGTTTGAATCTCAGCTTAGCTATAGAATGAGATGAAAGTGAAGTCCATTTAGGATGCTCGCTATCGCCGGCATTGTGAGGGAAATCCTCTAATTACTCAACCCGGCAAGGTTTAAGTGCTGGGCAGCTGTTGGTGCGACTTTCGAGGAAGCGGAATGAGGATGAAGACTCTCCAAACAAGCTCTACACCCTCATTACACACGTGCAGATCGACTCGTTCAAAGGTATGCAGACTGTGAATATCGATGAAAATTGAGCAAGCAACATTAGATTGTCAATAAACACCTTGGAATGATTTTAAAGTGATTTGTAAAGGAGTTGTGTATGATTTGGTGCCTTGGAATAAATGAGGATTTATAAGCTCCCACCAGCATTCCGGTGGAGAGTGATCAATCAATTATAATCTCTCGGATGGATGTTGAACGAGGCGTGCTGTCTTCATTAGTCTGTGAATGTTAAAGTTAATAAATGACACTGGTTAATGGATGTTAAAGACAAATTCTTGCCAAAACTACTGCTGGGAAGGCAATGGCAATGGAAGACAATATATATATATATATACATATATATACATATATATATATATATAATATAATTCAACACAACACCTCACAAACACACGTATATACGAGGTGTGTTCGAAAGTATCCAACCTTAATTTTTGTGCGTAAACAGAATGAAGCTAGGGTGGCGTGGTTTGGTGCACGTATGTAGGCGATCCTAATCCGTATGCGTGAATATTTTCCCACCTGCAGAAGCCGTCAAGTCGTCGACGGACCGCCGATGAAGTGAGGAAGTGTAAGTGAGTGCCGTCAGATTTTCTTTTTGACAAAATGACAGATCACTGTGGTCTCATCGCCAGTGATCACTGGTGTTGAAGAAGTTGGGATCGCTGTTCACGAGTCTCCAGCATGTCCTGTGGCGATCTCCAAACGGAGTTGCTTCTGCTCGATCGTTAGCAGCTTTGGCACGAAATTCGCTGAGATCTCCTTAAGCCCAAATCCTCAGTCACAATGGAATGAACGGATCCAATGCTGACGCCCGCCTCGTCTGCAAGTTCTCTGATCGTGATTCGACGATCCTGCAATCAGCAGGGTCCTACTTGGTCAATGACGATCTCATTTCGGGATGTTGAGGGCCTACCAGAACGTGCTTCACTTTCCACTGATGTGCGACCATCTTTTAAGCGGTTGTACCCACTCTTTTATCTGTGTGGTGCCCATTGCTTCATTCCTCGCCTGAGTTTATGTAGAGGCACTGGTCATTATATTGAATCGTTGCGGATACGTATCAGCGACAACTCTAAACGAGAGCAAGTCAGACCAAAGAAAAGTGCAATTGTTATAATTTAGCGAATATATATTGAAGATCTCGAGGTATTAGAATGTCTATGTTGCAAACCATCTGAAAGTTCTCTTCTCTCTCGCACAAAAGTCATCTTTTGTACAAATCTACTGTATATATAATCTTCAAATGAATTCGAACTGTGCTAACCTGGTGCTCTCACGTGACTCTAAACACGTGTCATACGGATTGCTGGCTTAAAGATTCCATAGGGTCTTGAGTTCTCGGCGCTTCCTCGCTGTCTCGAGCAAGCTGGACAGCTTCATGGCAAGGCGGGAAACCGTATATAATAATTACGCCAGGAGGGTTGACTGCACTAGCTAGTGCAGATCTTATGGCAACCGCTTGGCAAAAATGCATGACTATCCAGCATTGCGCTTGCCACAACAAGAAGGAGTCAATCCAGACGTCTCCTCTATGCAGTTCGGTCAATTGCCTTAATAGCACGACACGACACAGCTGAAAATGAGTTGCTATGAGCACCTAAGCTCATAGTTCCAAGGTGCTTGAGACATTCAATGACACACTCACCATTCAATATCGCCTTGATGTGCTACATAGCGAAGCAAAATAAGCGCGGTTTAAAGTAGAACGGTATCTATATATATTCACTTAAATGTATAGCGTAGTCTGCATTTTTAGTTATTCCCTTAATTTATATATTTTTTACTGGAACCCACACACACACAGCTCTATGTCGGACTATTCGAACACAAAACCTATCTATCACCATAAGTACTGAACTTACATCATGTAAGAATATTTTTATAATGAGGATAAATACAAAGGAACATCCATCGGTCCACTCAGTGGTGTGGGTCCAGCCTCACTGGTCTCGCACAGAGTAATGTGCACGTAACACTATTGGACCCGTGTGTTGAGTCTTTCTGAACAGACTCACTCCTGGATATCACAAACTTCGAAAGTTGACACCTGTCCTACATGTTAGATCCGCACTAATGGGGAAGTCAGAGTATGTGATTTTTAAACTCCTCGACCAGGAGAGAGGGATTTGGATTTGAGGATTGCACTTCGTGAATTGCTCTGCCTGTTTTTGTCCGCTACAGAATGTGAGTGTTTTCTCTTGTCAACCCACTTCTCGAATTGACCCCACAAAAAAAATTTAGCACTATTTCGACTCTGAGGTAGTCATGTTTGCAAGTATGGATTATGATGTCTATTATGGCTAGCAGAGAGAGTGGTCTGGCATGTCACAATTGGTAGAGAGAGCTTAGGGAGCCTCCTGTAGTCTGCTAGAAACTCGAGCACCAAGCAACAATAATGGTAAACGTTCGGGCGACATAGCATAGCTGGATATCTTGGCAGTCGATGCACGGGTGGGAAGTTGGAGGATGAGGTTGTACAGGAAGGAGAGGTCATACGGTGAGCTGGTCGGGTCTATGGAGCATGATAATTGCATATTCGATCCAGGAGAGCTAACTCATGTGGTTCTCGAGAGTGCCTGAGAGATTACTGGACATAGAGGATTCTGTGATGGGCTCTCCGGTCTGGGAGTAGAAATTCAGTCCCACTCAGAGAATTAAGAGAGAGAGATTGTATCGAAGGTGGGCTGAGATGATACAATCGATGATCGTAAGATGACTGTTCCAGTGGTCGGTTTTTCTATACGAGGAGTGTTTACATGGGTGATCAGCCATGAATGGACTATAGTCACAGATTCCAAATATGTAACAAAGGAACTGCGCAATCAACACGATATCTGTCCTTCCCGAAGCATATATCGAACGGCTGGCGACACTTATGAGCCATTTGAGGCTGTAAAACTCTCATCGCACACGCGCGCTCATGTCCCGGCACACTCCTTCCTGTGGAGTAGCGATGGTCGGTTGTCCTGTTTGTCCAACAAGCCTTAGAAATGTATGCAATTGATAGGGCGTTATGCGCATGGTCGTGAGAGCCACATTGGATTGAAGCGCAAATCGTGAGAGACTCTTGAGTATAATAAATTATATGAGAGCAATCGCCAAAATTTGCGCAATGTTGCAACTCTGGCAGAGACGCCGAGATTGATTAAATCTTTGGATCTGGGTCGTGCGTTGTCGCTGTATTTCTTGAAATACAGAACTCACACTATCGCTGCATCACTATTGGAGTATTATGGGTCTTTAGAGTATAAGATCGTTTGGATGTTAAGTCGCATATTGATCTTACAACACCGAAATCCTATCCAGGTACTTCTGATGAACTTCATCTTTGCTTTTTGCTTTTCAGGTTTCGCTTTCTGATGACTCCAATGCAGGACTGTATCTATTTGGTCTTCCATTTGATTTTAATTTAATTTTTTCAATTACAGCGATGTAATTGCCAGCCGCAGGGAATTAGCACACACAGTCATGAGAAACAATATGCACGATCACAGTCTCTCATCTAGCGCGAAACACACGACTGCACGCAGGATGAGATAAGTCTCTGGGGGCTGATGATACCGCGACTATAGGTAGGTTGAAATTATATCACATGAAGCATCAAGATGACAGTTTGTGAGCTCGATACACTACATATATATTTCAATAAAAACCTTTCTTATTTATCCCTCTACAATCATATACTATATATATATATATATATACATGTATATGTATATATAGTTACTTGAACAAAATCTAATTAATGGAATATTTAAGCATTATCTCCGAACTCACACACTATCAAAATTTGGCGCTAGCAGACCTCACTCATGAGCTTTCTATTTTATTTCTCAAGCAACTGCGTGCCTCTAATGCCACTCTCCACACTCGATATCATTTCCTTCAAGTTTGGTCACGCACAGCATCGCAACGACTTGAGAGTAAGAAGAGCCAATACACCATTTATACGTATAGTTTACGAATAATGGATTCATATGACTGGAATCAGCTATTAGAATTAGTAGTGTAAAAGAACAAATATGTGTACATAGGTTCTTAGTACTATTGGGGCATCATTACTATATTAACTTATTTCACATGATTGAGATAATAAAAATTATCTATGCAGCTTATTGCGCATTATTATCTAATTTTTGTGAATTCCGTACTATTCACTATATACTTATTTAAACATATACATATCACTCAAGTAAGACTTAACCAGTATTCCCTGGTATAATATATAATCGCTATATAACCTTAGACCTCGAACATTATAAGCATCCCCAGTTGGTATTTACCATGGTCCTTGATATACATATATATTTATTATTTTTAATATAATAATTATTCTCAAATGAATATTTTTATACCACTTATTTACTTCTAGAGTAATAAGTGTATATTAGTCCTACTGAATGAAATTCATTATTTGATATGTTGCATTTTAACTTCAGAGTTGAAACATAGATAGACGAAACTCAGAGCTGAGCTAGAGTTATATCGGACTCTGAGCATATAATCGATCAATTGACTGCAGGCTCAAAGGTTAATCAATGTACTACATAGAGACACAATAATATACGTTTATTTCCTTATATCATCTACACATACATACACTACATAATACTCATCATAAGCCAACGACACGTCGCTCGAGCAATTTGAGTTGGTTGCTCACACAGTGTCACACTCTATGTCTGCCATAGGCTATTGGTAATGCATTCAGGCATAATACAACATCACGCTGAAATATAATGCGAGATAGTGACATGCTCGATCTGCCGACCAAACAGAGGCTATGGAGATAGAGAAAAGTTTTGAGTGAGGGAACCAAGTGAAGGCGTTTATATTCTCAGCCTTTGAGGGCAGACCCACTCTGGAGCACTGTTCGCAGGCGCTGGTAAACAAATCATATGAGCGTTTCAACTCTCGAGCCATCACAAAAACAAATCAAATTATAGCTAGGTTCATGAAGACGCATTAATTATGGAGTGTTCTATATGTTCAGAGAACGCTTATGAAGGGACAACAAAGCCACAGCCTGTACTCGGGCAGGATGAGGGTCGGTAAAAAAACCCATGACATATTATCCAGCTCAGAGAGCAGAGAGTTGAAATAGGAGCCCATGTCCATTTGAGCTACAACGGTAATAGGAATCGACATACAAATGGTATCGTAATGCACAAACACCACAACTCGTCATGGCGTACAGAGCATCGCACGTCAGTTTGAAATAGGAAACAAGAAAAAACAGACAAAAAGACAAAAGAAAATTCGTCAATGGGTAGGCCGGTGGGTTTCAAAGTGTGCAACGTGGAAGGTATTTGTGTCTGTACGCACAAGCCACTAGGCTCATGCAATAGTCACATCAGGGCAGGGTTGAAGTCATGCAAAGCGACGATAGAATATGTTAGACGCTTATATAGGTCAAGTAGGGAAGGCAAGCAGAGCCAGTGCGCGTGATGTGTGATAGGCGGGATTAGCAGGCCAGTGGGAGATGGGGGTCGCTGAGATATAGATGAACTAGCGCAAGAAGAGTACATCTCTCAGAATTGAAGAGCAGAATACCAACTCCTTATACACCCGCCTCACTTATTCACAAACCAGTACATATAGAGTCACTATGAGAGAGCTCACAGCAGATGTATTGTTCTCTACTACGAGTGGTAACTGCTGGGGACTCAGGAGCCTGCTGAGCTAGCCTCGCACTACATCGTTAGCCGAGGGCTCGCAACAGTGTCTCAAAGGCACTGAGCGGCCGATTGTGCACACGTAGAGAGAGGTGTCGCAATGTCAGGACTCGGATATTGGATGCTGGGTAGCTTACCAGCTCGAAGCCCTAGCATCAGGCACAGTATTTAGCTCGTGTGCCACAGACTCGTAGCGTGAGACTCTACTCAGCCATAGGCTATACTCAAAGGTGTTTTGCTTCGGAAGCAAAACACTATGTTCTTCTTCTTTTGATGAGTCGTGATCCATTTAAGAGTCAACGCACATTCACTGATTCCAGGCGCATAGTTCCAGGCAATTTCTCAGACTGAACCCGACATCCTCGTGAGATACTCTGGGACGAGGTGGAGAGTGAATTAGTAATTTGTAAGGAGACTGAGGTAACGCCAAACGTCGTATTCACTAGACCAACCAGCGAGAGCTCGCTTCTCAAGAATATTTCTCCAGTAGCGCGCAGTGGTAAGTTTGTGGAAAAAGGAGGTACCATCTTAAGGAAAGGTCACGCACATAGTGTAGGAATTAGTACCTAAACTAGTCTGTAAGATAGCTTATTTTTGTGAGTGTACTCTCATCAAGTAAAAATGCTAGTGAATATTAACAGAAAATCAGGGTTATTCCAAGCAAGACAACAAAATATCGCGATGATTAATATCTGAACTACATAGATGAAGGACATATTATATCACAACACTGTCTCAAGATTACACTGTTGCTGTCGCTTTAGATAGATTATAATCTAGATATTTATTGTGGATACTGTATTGCTATTTGAATTTTGTATTCGGTTTTCGTTATATTTGTATAGAAAGAGATGTTTTTGTGTTTCAATTTTCATTTGACCAAGTTGTCATTTTCTGCAAGAGATATATTAGCCTTCTACCCAGCACGCTAATGTAAAATATTAGCTATTTATATCGCTAAGAATATGTGCGGATGATATGTTTGTACATAGTAAACAATATTCACGAATCACAATGTAGATCTCACCATAGTCTGTAGGTTCGATGTATATCTGTAACTCATTAGCCTTAGACTCATCATATACATCGAGAAATGTTCATCAGAGTCCTGGTACCAATAGTAAAACTCAGAGCAAAACACTGAGAATAAGTACTTGTGCGCAGAGACCGGGATGTGGGATTCTGGTGAGATTTACGCTCTGGTTATCTAGAGATTCATCTCTTTCCACAAAGTGCCTGTGATATGCGTATATTATGAAAAAAACTACACTCACTCACTCACTTATATATAGAGATTTTTCATACGATAGAGAGGTGTACATACATATAGAGAGATATATTATGTACATACAGTATATATATATATAGTGGAGCTTATACTAGGTATTATATAGAACAAGGTAGAGGGCTCGGAAAAACAATGACAACAGTCAGAGTATTGAACAGACCAAGAGTCGTAAATGGAAACTCAGGAAACGATTTTATCTATGTATAAATATATATATATATATATATAACATGTATACATATATATACTGTATATACACATATATATATCCACACATATATATATATACATTATACATATATATATATTATATATATATATATATTATATATATATATATATATATAACATATATCCATCCATCCATTGGGACCATTCTCTGTACAGAGCGTCGGTGCCGAAGCAGTTTTCTTGGCTATTGGCACAATCCTGGACGGTTTGCCACTCCGACGCAGGATACTCGAATGACTCGATCATCCCAGCAAGCTGGTACTCATTTTGCCGACCTCGGAAGGATGCGCAGGCTGAGTCAACCCCTTGGTGAAGTAATTCCAGCGGGCAAAGAGGCTTGAACTCAGGACCCTTGGATCCAAGCCACCACCCTAACCACTGAGCAACACCAGGCTACAGATACATACATACATATATACAGATATACAGATACATACATATATATATATATGTATATAATTATATATATGTATATATATATAATATACATATATATACATATACTATATATATATCATATATATATACTAACATACATATCATACATACTATAATACATATACAATATATACTGTATATTATATATTTTATATATATATACATATACATACATACATATAATACATATACATATTTATATATATGTATATTTATATAATACATAGTGTTACGGCTGTGGAAATTCGCAACCACATTCAGGTCCCGTAGGTGAGATATCTTTTAAGTACATGTATAGTTAGCCCCAAACCCGTTGTTTAGAGGGAATTAATGTGATTCATTCGGCTGCGATCCTTTGATCAGTCGTTTTTCTCTGTTCTTTCTTATTTTTCGAACCACCACGCTCCACCCTCAGAACATGTACAACAACGCCACCACGCCACACTACAACAACGCCACCACGCCACCACTACAACAACGCCAACCACGCCCATACAACACACCGCGTTCCGACTCGGCACACGGTTGCCAGAGGCCTGGCTTTCGAGGAAAGCAGGCGCCCCGTTCCCCCCCCCGAACGAATGGCGCCGTCGCGGTGGATTACACGCCTGCGAGGAGAAGAAGATGCCGGCGGTGCGCGTCACCGATTGGACGGAGGACCGCCTCTTGGAAGTTCGAGCATGTTCTGGAAGGAGGGGTGGAGCGAAAACGGGGGCGGATGGAGGGCGGGGCCCCGCGATAAAGGGACGGCGAAGGCGACGGAGTGCGGAGGAGCTCGCTGCTCTCTTTTTTCGACCACGGGTCAAGTGGAGTTCCTGGTTTTTTCTCGCGTCGTGTGGAGCTGAGAGGAGTCGTCGGTCGCAAGGAAGCGGCGAAGCAACCGGGAGCTCGGAGTTACGGTCGCCAAGGACTCGACACACCAGGGAAGTCGCGACTTCCATTTTTTGGGGTTCTGTGTGAACGTGTGTGTGTGGCGCCAGTGTCCGAAAATAGAACAGTTAAGTGTTGCCGAGTGTTCGCGTTTGGTCGGTTGTAGAGCTGCGTCGTCGTTGCTCTTTCTTTTAGTGATATATTGTGCATATTCTTTACTTGTGTGACTATACTTGTGCCTGTGTCTGTGTAAATAAAATGCTTGCTTGTTGAATTGTTCCCCGTTTTCGCTGCGTCCTTTCCCTGTTGGGTCTCCATCTTGCTTCACGTAAAAGGGTTCGAGTGGGCGTGAGACGCCCGATAATTAATTGGAACCGTCAAGGTCGACGATAACTCTTGCTCGGTTATCCCTGGTAGCACGGAACGAGCCGTTAAGCGGTTCGTGTCCGAATTCGACCTGTGGCGTGGTACAACCCTCGGTAGGTTACCCGTGCGATTACTTAAGTATATCGACTTTCGGCGATTCACCCTACCTCGCACGGGTAGAATGCGGACAGGGTTGTGGTGAGGTTAAACCCCCACCGTGACTAGCTCCCGGCGTTAGTCCGATAGGAGTCACGACTGGAATTGTCCGTCCGGTGGGCGAGGCGGCCGCGATTCGAGTCACTGTGGCCGTTCGCACGCCGGCGGGCGCGAATTCGCAACACTGGTGTCAGAGAGCGGGAAAACGAACTCTCGTCTCCAGCTAAATTCACAGGGAATCGTCAGGGTGAGAGGAGCACCCCCGATTCCCTCCAAATTACGAGCAGGCTAAATTCACCCCATTACGTGAAATAAAGATGGCGTCCAAGGCGAACGGGTGCCGGTGGGTATTAGAAGTTGTATATGTGTAGTAATTTAGAATCCATGTCCCAGGATGTAGACCCCGAGCAGGAGGAATTGTGTGCAGGAACAGTTTCCCCCCCAAACGAACCCAGAGCCTGAAATGGCGGCGGCAGCGGCAGAGCCGCGGCGTATGACACCCCCCCTCCCCACCTCCGTCCATCCCCTCCCCAGCTCCCAGCGAAACCGGGACTGATGGGTGGCTGGATTGGTCCTGCTGTTTCGGCCATTAGTCTCACACAAATGATGGAGATGATCACACATAGCAATGGAGGGGGGAGAATGCAACAAATGGGAAGCAAAATAGATGGAGTGACAACAAATGGATACAAATACAACTGAAATGAAAACGAAAATGGATGGAAATACGCAGCAAATGAAACGAAATGAAAAGAAATGGATAAAACACATACAAATATTTGAAATTTGATTTTATATTGCGTGATTTTTTGAGCAAAGGCAAGCAGCATTGAAGCAACATTTTAAGCGAGTGCGTAAATGCGACGCCACGTGTGAGGCATGCGAACGAGCTGGGGTAGGTGGTTGCAACGTGTTTGTCATGGTCCCTACTGTGAAGCGGGTGAGGTTGGTAGTATATTTAATAAATTCGGAGATTCGTGTTGGCGAGAAGCGTGGAGTGTGACGGAAATATATGTGACGTGTGATCTCTTGAGAGGAAAAAATTAAATTGGTGGTTGGTGACGGAGATGTGCACGCAAGGAAATAAAAATTAGTGGGTAGTGTTGAGAAATTTTAATGAACTTCAATAGACATGATTGTAAATGTTAGTTGAATAAGCTTGTGGTAGCGGGCTTCTCCTCCAAATTTTCTTACGCCGCTGTTAAAAAAACGGTAGATCAGAAAAAGAAGTGGTGAAGCTATTCTTGGTATAGTACATGATGACTATTTCATATCGACGTGTTCAATCGCCGGAAGTAAGACATTTAGAAGAAGCTGGGTTCCTTGGAAGGCTTGAGTGATGCGGTAGTATGATAGACCAGATATTACGAGAAGATAAATTGTCAGTTACATGACAAGCTACCTACCAACAAATGATGACTGGAACTATCTAAATACTGAATCTTGGATGCAGTGTTAAAAGAGCGAAAGGAAGAGATACGGTGTAATAATTGATAACGTTTAATAGAAAAACCTAGCACTGTACTATCCGCCAGCTACTCAATCCTTGTAACAGCTGGTAACTAGGAATGTGCCAGGATTATTAACGATATTGTAGAGACAATGAAATAGATGTACTGCAATAAGATACAAGGAATGTGTAGTACAGAGAGAAAGATAATCAGTCAGTTTAGTAGATTTTTAATAAGATGATCTGCAGAACGAAAATGGAACATAGAAATACAGTGGAATAAAAAACTGGTAAAGGTATATGTAATTTGAATTTTCTGACACGACAAAATGGAAATAAATTAGGTTGAATACGAGTGTATGTAAGTTGATAGCGCGCACTGAATGAAGCAGGTAAGGAGAAATCATGAAGATTGAAAGGGACATCAACGAGATTGGAGGAGGGAAGAACTGAGAGCGAGACAGAATTGGGCATAGAAAACTAAAAAGAACATGAAGCTGAGTTGACCCAATGAAATGAAAAGGTCTAAGCTCGGAGTTGCGAGATAGATAGACAAAGAAACACCTGAATGAACCAATAAGGGAATAAAACTCATTCATGCAAGGAAACCTGAAGCTGCCAGAAGATAGGAGAAGGAGAAGAAACAAAGGAAGATGTAATGAGACAGTCCAGCAAAATGAAACACAAGAAGGAGATATAATTTCCAACATGCAAGGCAAACCATGATATACTGGAGCAACGAAAAGACAGGAGAGGAATACAATGGAAGTGGTAATGAGAGAACAGTCGAAGAATATCTTATCAGTGAAGGAATATTGAGCTCTAATTGAAATGTAATACGATGCACGATGGAAAGTTGAGATAGCTAGGTAGGAAGAGCTCGGAGAGAAAACGAAAACTATACGAGTTTGAAAATTAATGACTGAAGATGTAGGATAAAATTGAAGTCCAGAGAGTATCGGAAAAACGCCAGAAGAGAAACAGAAATAAGTAGAAGGAGAACCTGCCACGATAAAGACGGGGTTTAAAGACAGAACACACACACACACACAGAGTACGGTACGCGATTAATGGGCGCGAGCTGGCAGAACGTGTGGGACCCCGCGTTTTGCTGAGTCAGCGGGATGGCCTCTTCTCTCGTGCGTAACTGTGAGGGAGAACTCTTATGCTCCCTGTAATGTCTGGTGACGACTGCAGGCTGAGTGTTTCGGTTCGTCTGTTATCGCCGAGTTGAAGGGACGAATTGCTCGAGAGGATAGGTGCACGTGGCAGCTTGTGTGGGTGCTTATTTAGATGGCCCCGGGAAACCCTTGTGGGGACTACGAACTGCCCCCAGTGTGGTTGTGTGCAAGGAGGTGTGTGTTTGCGAGTTGTGGCGAGATCGGCCGTCTTCTCCGGTCACGCATGGTGTGCAGTGCGAGAACCCCTGTGGCAAGTGGAAAAGGTTTGGATGTGAGTGTAGAGGATTGTCCTGTGTGAGAGAGACATGCTCGTGTGTAAGGTCGCTGTACTGTGAGCCTGGGATGATGGTCGGCAGCATGCGGGAGCAGCCAGCGCGTCTCTCCGGTGTGAGTGTGCATGGTGCAGGTGTGTTTAGCCTCGTGCACGAGGGAGCTTGAGCGCGAGGGTGCGTACGGAGATAGCGGCGACAGGAGGGACAGAGGGCCCTGGGAATCAGACGGCCCGTAAATTTTTTTGCCAGACCGCGCCGGGGTTCACAGACAGCGAGCGCGAGGTCCGTGCTGTGCACGCACGATGGCCGCCACGTGCTCGCTTGCCGGGAGTGAAGCGCGGTCGCGGAAACGCAGCGTGGGACTCTTGCCGGATCCCGCGGACGACAAAGGTTATGTGCACGCAGCAACGAATTTCGGATCCGACGGGCTTGCTCCATGTGAGCTTGTGTTAAGCTTCGCAACGGCCAGAGCACATGTGTTCGCAGTGGGGAGCCCCTCGGAGTGAGGTTTTGTCTTCTTCGGGGTGCGCCAGGGTGACGTCAGTGGCTGCACGTGGGGTTGGAATCCGACAGGAGGGTATCCTTGGGCCGGCATGGGTTACCGATTCCAAGAGGGAGCGAGGTACACCGTGCAGGACGCTGCGCATGTTATCGTCAGGCTGGTAGGTGGCAAGGTGGCCTTGAGCTGTTGTCAATGTTGCCCCGCTGAGGTGGCTGTTCGGCACTCAATTTGGAAACCACAAATAATTACAATAGTTCAGACGCTCCCTGACGCTTCTCTCGGGTAACACAGGATTTTCCGCAGGCAAAGGGGCTGGATTTAGACTCTCCACTTCTCCCTCCGCGCTTACAGTGTGAGAGGATTGGTACATACCCATAGTTTAGTGGGGAATGGTGTTCAATGTTTCTCGTTTCCATATGTACTGCGTATGCTTTTCCATGGCGGCAACAGGGTAATGTCCCTGTTATCGATCATGCCTCTCATTTGTAGTTTTGGTGAATGGATTAGGTAATGTACCATGGTGTGATATTTTGTTAGTACCACTGAGATTTAGTCCGATAGGCAATAAGTTATTTTTGCACTGTGCACTTTTGCGTAGGTATGCAGCAGACAGACTTTGGAATGTGTAGAGGGACTCTGTTCACGCTTAGCGCCTACGTCAAGTTGGAGAATGCGACCATTCGTGCTGTGTAAGTGTATATTTTTAAGGCGATGCACGCGCTATGGGCCAGCCAATATGTATGTGCATAGATAGGAGCGAGGTAGTATAGTAGAAGGCGAGAGGCAGAGTTCAGCGGAGTGGTGACGTGTTGCAATAACATTCCTGCGGCAATTTGAGGGAATCCTGAAGGTTGGCGAAGATACATCGCGTTGCGTGTGTTGCAGTGCGTTGAGCTCAGCGTGCCAGCGGCTCTGTGAGTTAGATAGTGGGCGGCGGGAAAATGCAGAGCGCGTTGAGAATGCGCACGTAGGTGCGGGATGGAGGGGGATGATGCCATGATAATTGCGCGCCTTGTTGAAGCTGTCCTTCGAGTGACGCTGCCGCACGCTGCGCGTAGCTGGTCTTAGGCTGTTTTTCGTAGGTGGGGAAGTCAAAGCCGGTATACCCATGGATTCTCAAGTGAAGTTTTCATTACGGATGTGGAGGATTCCGGTGCGTAGCGGTATCATTAATTAGTCATTCATTCGCTTGGGAGACAGTTCAGGATGTACTAGTGCTAATTGCGATCAGTTCTGCTCGGGTGAAATACTGAGGGCAGATGGTTCGGGTGAGTTTCTCCAAGTAAGCTCGAGTCTGAGAGGCATACTTATCGAATTGCTAAGTATGACACTTCTTAGAGATTGGTAATCTCAAGCCGATCGTCGAACGGCAAACTTGCTGAGAGCACAGGGAGTTTAGTTCGCATACGCTATCGAAAGGGAACAGTCTATCGGCACTGATGTCACGGTTACAGCATCTAAGAATAGCTGTATTAGCGCGGTTACGGATCGTAAGAACGGATGCGATATTACTGTTCGTTCGTGGTAGGAATGGAATTCGTACGGATGTACGACCTCTCGTCGGGATAGGTGTGAAGTCCACAAGCAGGAGAGGAACGAGGCAATGGATGGTGAATATGTCTCTAAATAACGGAGTCTACTCTGGGGTGTCTCGGAAGGATATATGACGTCATTCCTAGAAATACAAGCCTCTGAATTATGCGGATACTGTCACCCGATTAAGGGTTAGCTTATGCATACGGTTCGTCATTAGCATGCGTTTGTTGTCCTTCAGTATTGTATGCCCTGAGAGGAGGATGATTTAGCATGGTTACGCCTGTGACTCGGGTTGTAAGCCAATTGTGTGGGATTCAATCTGATGATCGAATGTAGCTTCGTTCTGAGTGGATTGCGATCGCACGCGAACAATGGAGGGTACAGAAGAGACGGGCGGGTGGTTTTGAACTCAGGTTAAGGGGAATAACACTTAGATACTCTTTAGTACTGTCTCGTTGCGTTCGTCTAAGTAGTGGTGGGTGCGTCAATCACATTCTGTACGGATGCTTGAGGGTATTCTTGGTGTGGTTAAAAAACTGGCGTTAAGATGAACTATAGCGGGCCCGCGGCTCGTGATGCCGTTTCGCATCCGTTATTTACGAGACAATTGGCAGCATGTATTAAAGGGACAATGTGTGGTTCTATTATTAGATTGTATAAATTAGTGTTATGATCTAAGATACGGATTCAGCAGGTGTAGTGAGCGAAAGTTCGCTCTATAAAAGCTACGTACAGCTGCCTTTTGGGGCCACGGCCTTGCTTCCAAGCGGGAGGATCCGTCACGAGTGATTCCCAGAGGGAGAGAGGATGCTAGTGAGCGAGCCGCTTTGTAAGTAGTCTTTTAGTCAGATAGAGGGAATTGTTTTCTGCGAACAGGAATTGGTGGGGGGATTAAAGGCATCACGGGCGAAGGTGCAATCCTCTATGTCTCGTCTATGTCTACCCGTGTGGGTTCTGAGAGTTGAGACATTGTTAGTTTTGATTGAATGGTTCCCCGTGCTTCCTGATAGTCGAAAGTGCACTATAAACTGCAAGCGAGTACGGGCATCTTAATCTTTGCATGATTGCACTATCTTACGGCTTAAAGTAGGTAGT
>JAXMNL010001646.1:5364-16679 GCA_035128595.1 Eptatretus atami
AGGTGCCAACGGATGGGTGAGAGAGAGTACGCAACACCCAGCAATTAGCACGGTGCAAATTAATCGCCACGAATGAGGGAAGAGATAGTTGTGGTTTAAAAGTTTGTCCATAGTTGTCTGAGAGAGTTGTAAGATGGAGTCGTCACTGCTTGGAATGACGGTTCAACATACAGTACAGATGACCAAAGATGGGGAGCGGAGGAGGAAATCACAGCCTGGGGTACCCCTTGGGGTCAGGAGGTGTAAGATCAGTCCCAGGGGCGGTGAGGAATTGAGTTCTTGGATGGAAGTGCAAATCCGTCGCCGGGCATCGTTCAGGCCCTCAATCGGACAAGAGAAGTAACCGGGGAGAGACACTAAGGAAGTCAGGGATGGTCCTGTGGGGGGGAGGAATTCTGTTAAACAGGATTCTAGTGTCCTGGTTTATTCGGCAGTGGCTTGGATTGAGAGATCTGGTCTGGTTGAGCAGAGACCATCAGATGGTTGAGGACACAGAGATAAGAGGGGGGTTTGGGAGAGTAACGGGGATGGGGGTGTTTGTCGGGGCAAGGGTAAGCTTTGGAATGGTGGGGTGAGAGGAATGTTTGAGTGGTGTGGGCGAAGGGTTTTGTGGTGTACATGGTGTGGGGGAAGGTTTTGGAGTGTGTGGGTTTCAGGGGAAAGATTGAGTGTGTAGGGTGCAGGGTAATGTTATGAGAAGGGTGGGTTGGGGGGAAGATCTTGAGTGTGTGGGTGTTGATGCGAAGGGTTTCGTGTGATTCGTCGTGGGGAAAGGATTGAGTGTTGTGGGTGCCGGGAGAAAGTTTTGAGAGGGTGAAGTGCGGCCGGGCGATTACGATGTGGGGTGCAGGCATGGGAGAAAGAGTGAATGAAGCTTTGATGGGTGTGGTGCGGGGTGGATGCTTTTCTGATTCCAGATTCCCAACTTGACAAAACAGATTAAAACCGATCATGGGATGGAATAAGTTCCCTTGTTGGAGCTCGGAGAAACACGGCTGCCTGTATCAGGGATTGGTTGGTGAGCCGAGCGCCGACGGACAAACAGCTCATGAAAAATACATCCTTGTGAAAAAACAAGAAGAATACACATCGTGGAGAGCGAAAGAAAATGTGTGCATTTCTGGAAGGAGACACAGCGTTTGAAATGCATTTTAAAAATGCTTTTAAAAAGAAGAAGAAGAAGAAGAGAAAGACTCTTTATTTTTCATGTATGATTCCAGGTGGGCGATGTTGAGAAGAGGTTGGGGAGGTGTATAACAGAAGCGAGAATTCATGCTTGTGGTTCAATTTCATTGGCAAAATGACGGCAGTCTGAGTAATAGGCGTGATATCGTGATGTTTCATTACTTAGCAGGTAAACCAGAGCCCGGCCGACTAAGCGCTGCACTCCATCTTCTGTTTCAAGACTTCGAACCTCCATTCGAGTTGATAATGTTAACAAAATCCCTCTCTGTGTTTCCATATTACCGGAGATGCTGCGGCACAAGGTCGGCGGTCATCAACGACCGGAATGCCTGTGGTCCTTCTGCTCCACGAATCTGGCCTTGTCGGTGGGATTTTTTTATCTTGCTCGCTACTGTCTGTCTAGAGAAGCAATCCGACCCTGATTCGCTTTTTTTTTCCAATACTTCTGACACCAACTTCTGTCCCCACTCCGTTGTCTTGAAGTTGTCTTGCTTTGTTTTAATTTTTGGAGGCAGGAGAACGGGAGTTTGGTTGTTTTGAGCTTTTGTCCAAACGTGTCGTTGTCCTTGCAATCATGGAACGTTGTATATATTTAGTTTCACTGGATTACCAAGTGTTTGTTGCAGTTCCCGTATCACTTGCCTGGGCTCGCTGTGTTGAGGCCCGTCGGCTCTCCTTGTTTTTGAGGGCGTGGCTGTGTTTGAGGGCGTGGCTCGCTGTTTGAGGGCGTGGCTCGCTGTTTGAGGCGTGGCTCGCTGTTTGAGCGGCCGTGGCTCGCTGTTTGAGGCGTGGCTTGCTGTTGAGGGCGTGTGCTCGCTGTTTGGGGGGCGTGGCTCGCTGTTTGAAGGCGTGGCTCGCTGTTGTGAGGGCGTGGCTCGCTGTTTGAGGGCGTGGCTTCGCTTGTTTGAGGGCGTGGCTCGCTGTTGAGGGTGTGGCTCGCTGTTTGAAGCGGCGTGGCTCGCCTGTTTGGGCGTGGCTCGTTTGAGGGCGTGGCTCGCTCTGCTGTTGAGGGCGTGGCTCGCTGTTTG
Organism: Eptatretus atami; assembly: GCA_035128595.1. Classification (NCBI taxonomy): domain Eukaryota; kingdom Metazoa; phylum Chordata; class Myxini; order Myxiniformes; family Myxinidae; genus Eptatretus; species Eptatretus atami. The sequence continues at coordinate 7,578 of JAXMNL010001646.1, forward strand.
AGGCGTGGCTCGTGTTAGGGCGTGGCTCGCTGTTTGTGGGTGGCTCGCTGTTTGAGGGCGTGGACACAGAGGTCGCTGAAAAGCTTGCCCAGGGCCCATGTTTAGGTCTCCGGATAACACTTGTATTCTCCACAAGCGCAACTCTCGTGCGTCATCCTAAGTTGTCGCCATGCACCCTATAACGATTAGTAATGATGATGGCAAGCAACTTGACAGTGGGATCAAAAATTGTGTTGAACTTCTTCGGACAGTCTCTCCATAAGCTGTTGTGAACACGTTGTGGTTTTGATTCGTTTGAATTGTAACTCTCCGTAGTTAGTGAATGAGCTTTAAGCTTTCAAATTGTTCATCATAGGTGTTGTTTTTATTTTGTACCCTGTTTTTTGGTTGCGGGAAGAATCCGCAATGTTGTTGTGATTTTTTTTTTCCAACGTGTTTTAAAACGACAATACGTTTTCTATTTCCGTTGATTTTTACTTGTTGTTTGTAGCTTATCGTGTGTAATGTTATGAATTTTAAAATGAATAAAAGTTACTTGTTTATGCTGATCATTTGTTCACACTCTGAGCGAACTCATTGCATCGCTCATCAATCTCACGATCCTTATGGTTCGTTTGCTTTTGACTTAGACACGTTTCGATTATCAGCTCGTCTTCCTACCAACTTCCCGAATTTATTGGTTAAGATAATTAGAGTTTGTGTTGAAATTGTTTAGGCCTGACCATTAATGAGGTGACGCAGCCTTGAGCCAGTCTCTGGTGTGGTGTTTGAGGGTGTCAAAACAGGAGGTCTGGGTATAGAGGGAGGTAGCACTCAAGGCAGCTATAATAGACCGCAAACATGGTTTTAGGGCTTTGTATTAAGGAGGGGGTCATATAAATCAAAAAGGAAGTTGTTAATCATTGTAAAAGTAATTTGTGAGGGCCACATCAGAATATTGTGTGTTAGTTTTGTCAGCCACAGTTTTCGGAAGGACATACGATGAATGAGAGAGGTTCAGCGCAGGCTACGAGATGATTCTGGGCCAGCTACGTCCATGGAGCGGTGAATGAGACGGACTTTTATTCACACGAAATAGGAGGTGGTTACGAGGATTTGGTGGTGGAAAATAACTCAATTTCACAAGTTGGATCAGCATACCGAGAGGAGAATCTTTAATTTCGTAACATACGAGAAGAAGAATGGCACTGAATTTGAAATGTACTTCATGAAACAGAATCCCCGAGCCAATTCCTCATAATATACAATTTGGCATTCCAAAGGAGGAAGGGGAGACATTTGGCAACTCAGACTACTATGATTAGCTGATAAGGCATTGGCAAAATTAACTCAAAAACTGTAAATGGTGTTCCAGTTTGGGTGTACAAGCGAGACAATGACAACAATCGCGCGAAATTTGCAGTGTTATCACCAGTTCACCTGTTTCCATCGTCAGACATTCTTTTATCATATTAGGTAAAGACTCTTTGGGTAAGGGAAACATTGCCTGAAGCCATTCGACGATCAGCAGAGAAAATAAATATAGTAAATACAGCATCAGAGCCATCTCCCCCTGGACTTTTTCTCGTGCTTTTGACCGGTCTGGCACCCTGGCCCTGCTCACCAACTCTTCCCATGGTATCCAAGGCCATCTCCCTCTGGCACGCACACTCTCTCTGTCACAAGTCACCGTGTGGCCCTAAAAATGGAGTTTCTTCTCATCTCTTCCTGTCAGGCTGGAGTTCTCAAGGTGGCGTTCTGGGCCCTGTTTTCTCTTTCTGGTTTTTTCATAATTGATCTCTCCGACTCTCTGAAAATCTTCTATATCTCTTTGCTGATGACTCCACGCTCTCTGCCGTACTCCTGTCATCCCTCAGACGGCAAGCAGCAGCTTCTTCGCTCAACTGCAGATCTGGGTAAAAGCAAACTGGTCGCACACGTGGAACTGTCTTTCAATCCGGAACAAATTCACACTCTCACTATGTATTCCGAAGGACCAGTTTAGACCCCCCTCCCGTCACCCCTCAATCCACTTTCTCACAATCCCCCTGGAAGAAGTCTTTTTTCACCTGTCTGGGTCTCACGAGTTCACGATTCAGGCAAGGTGACGAATGATCTGTCGATTCTGGATATTGTCACACTCACCTGACTCCTTTAGCTTCCTTTTTCCAGACCCTTTCCACTTCACACGTCCAGAACATTACGAGAGGAAATTGAATTGAAAGTAGACATAACACAACCGACGAGCATTACTTCGTTTTACAGGTGGGGGCCCGAGGCTTCTTTTCTTGTGGGAACTGGACTTATTACATTTGCTCTTGACCGCTTACCCTTTGGAACCCGATATTTAATTATTTTTAATCTGTAGAAGGGCTGCAGGGGACGAGTGTGCTCTTCGTGAAGATTCGCTTTTCTAAAAATTATCGCAATTGCCGTGCGGCGAACTGGTACTTTCACTTTGACATCTGAAACTACAACTCACTTTTACGGAACTACACTCTTCTTACGGAAACTACACTCAGCTCTTACGGAACTAACACTCACTTTACGGAACTACACTCACTCTTACGGAACTACCCTCACTCTACGGACTACACTCACTCTTACGGAACTAAATCTCTCTTTACAGACACGAACACTGTCTCTTACGGAACTACACTCACTCTACGGACACACACTCATCTACGAAATGCCACTCCTCTTTTACGAAACTGAACTCTCTCCTTAACGGAACTACCTCACTCTTAGGAACTACACCTCACTCTTACGGAACTACACTCACTCTTAAGAATGAACTCATCTTTTCGAACTGAACTCACTCTTACGGAACTGAAGCTCACTCTTACGGAACTGAACTCCTTTTTACAGAACTGCCATTCACTCTTACAGAATGCACTCACTCTACGAACTGACTCACTCTTACAGAATGCATTCACATCTTACAGACTGCACTCACTCTTACAAAACTGAACTCACTTCTATAGGAACTGAACTCACTCTTACAGAACTGCATTCACTCTTACAGAATGCACTCCACTCTTACAGAACTGAACTCACTCTTACAGGAACTGCACTTCCTCTTACATTAACGGGAACTCACTCTTAACGGGAACTGGAACTCACTCTACGGAATGACTCCGCCTACAGAATTGGAACTCACGTCTTACGGAACTACACTCACTCTTACAGAACTACATTCTCTCTACGGATACACACTCTTACGGAATGTACTTCACTCTTACGGAACTGACTCACTCTTAGGAACTGACTCACTCTTACAGAACTGAACCTCACTCTTACGGAACTGACTCACTCTTACAGAACTGCATTCACTCTTAGAGAATGCACTCACTCTACGGAAAACTGAACTCATCTTACAGAACTGAAATCATCTTACGGAATGGAACTCACTCTTACGGAACTGAACTCACGCTTTACAGACTGAACTCACTCTTACGGAACTACACACACTCTTACGGAACTCAATTCTCTCTTACGGAACTACACTCACTCTTACGGGAACTACACTCAACTTTTCAGAACTGAACCTCACTCTTCAAGGAATGAACTCACTCTTTACAGAACTGAACTCACTTTAACGGAACTGAACTCACTCTTACAGAACTGCATTCCACTCCATTTTTTTTTTTAAAAACTGCCTCACTCTTACGGAACTGAACTCACGCTTACAGAACTGAAACTACTCTTCGGAACTGAACTCACTCTTAACGGAACTGAACCTCACTCTTACGGAACTGAACTCACTCTACGCGACTACACTCATCTTACCAGAACCTGAACTCACTCTACGACTGAACTCACGCTTACCAGAACTGACTCACTTTAATGGAATGCATTCACTCTTTACAGAACTGCCACTCACTCTTCAAGAACTGCACTGCTCTACGGAACTGCACTCGCTCTTACAGACTGCAACTCCTCTTCAGACTGCACGCTCTCTTACGAAATGAACTCATGCTTACAGAATGAACTCACTCTTACAGAAATGACGTCACTCTTACGGAATACACTCACTCTTACGGACTACATTCTCTCTTACGGAATACACTCACTCTTACGGAACTGTACTCACTCTTACGGAACTGAACTCCTCTTACGAACTGAATCAGCTCTTATAGACGAACTCATCCTTACGAACTGAACTCACTCTTACAGAACTGCATCACGATTTACAGAACTGGCACTCCTCTTACGGAACTGAACTCATGCTTACGACTGCACTCCATCTTAGGAACTGAACTCACTCTTACGGAACTGTTAACTCACGCTACAGAACGAACTCCTCTTCGGAACTACACTCACTCTTTAACGGAACTACATTCCCTCTTACGGAACTACCTCCACTCTACGGAACTTACACTCATCACTCTTACAGAACTGGAACTCACTCTTACGGAACTGAACTACTTCTTACAGAATGAACCTCACTCTGAGGAAACTGAACTCACTCTTACAGAACTGCATTCATTCTTCCGAACTGAAAACTCACGCTTACAGGACTGAACTCACTCTTACGGAACTGAACTCAGCGCTTAGGACTGAACTCACTCTCGGAACGAACTCATCTTACGGACTGACTCACTCTTACGGAACTACACTTCACTCTTACAGAACTGAACTCATTCTTAGCAGATGACTCAACTCTTACGGAACTGAACTCACTCTTACGAACTGCACTCACCGTCTACGGAACTGCACTCGCTCTTAGAATGCACTCCCTCTTACGGAACTGCACTCACTCTTACAGAACTGGGCCCTCACTCTTTACGGGAACTGCACTCACTCTTACAGCAATGCACTCACTCTACGGATGCACTCGCTCTTACGGACTGAATCACTCCTTACGGGAACTGAACTCACTCTTACGGACTGCATCACTCTTACGAAATGCACTCACTCTTACGGAACTGCACTCCTCTTATGGACACTACACTCGCCCCTGCGGAACTGCACTCGCTCTTAACCGAACTCCCTCTTCGCGGAATGCAACTCACACGAACAGAACTCCCTCTTCAACTTTCCTCAAGTAAACACATCATCTATCTTGTATTCAGCAATCTTGTGTGTGTGTGTGTGTTTGTTGTGTGTGTGTGTGTGTGTGTGTGTTGTGTGTGTGTGTGGTGGTGTGTGTGTGTGTGTGTGTGTCTGTTTGTCTTCAACCGAAATTTCGTCGACGACCGCCGTCCGATCGGATGAAACTTGCCCGGGAATATTTCGGGCCCGCGATGTGGCTTTTCGAGTTTGATTTATTGTTTTACGAATCTTCGGTCCGCCCGGCGTGTGATCGGCCACGTAACTTCGAACGCGACCGCGGTCGCCCACCGGAAACGGACACTTCAGTTCGTGACCTCTCGACAACACCGGGAGCGAGTCACGGTGGGTCTTTCGACCTCCCACAATTCCGTCATTTTGGCCCACCCGCGCAGGATAGGGTTGTTCGCCAAATTCGACCTACCTAAGTACCTGCGCGAGTAGTTAACCGGGCGGATCGTACTCGCCGGCAGGCGGCTTGGAACACGAACGGCTTAAGCGGTCTGTTCCGTGCTTCAGGATCAACCCCCGGACAAGCCCCCCCCCGGTGTTATCGCGACCGACGGATTGTATTCTATTTACTGGTGCTTACACCCTTCTCCAATTCCATCTCCGTGATGCAAGAGGGCACTTTCACAATAAGGGAGAAGGACGCAAACGAAACGGGGAACAGTTCAACAAAGCACTGTATTACACACTCAGACAAGGCAGTATTTACAGCCATAACAGTGATCATTGCACGTATAATACAGTGATACAGTGGGCAAGCAAGCATTGAAGAGTTCACAACCGAATAAATGGGATTTTTATTTCACACAAGTTAACTTAGACCAAGCTCTACTTTTCAGAGGCGACAACATGCAGCTTATACAAAGAAAGGAAGCACCCTTCAAAGAACAAGGGTGGCGACATGGTCCGTGGACCCAAAATGTACGTGGAGGCCTGGATGAGCGGCCAGGTCCACAGACCGAAGGTCTTACCGCGCCGTCCGTGGCACGACGGCGGGCAAGACGCAATGTCACGTAGCCAAGGCCTGAACTTCGTGCCCTCTGGTATGGGTGGTGTAGCACTCCTTCCGGCGTCTCTCGCGCAGGCTTCGGTTACATAACAGCCGGCACACGGTTGGGGAGGGGGCGGACGGGTTTCGCGCTTTCTCAGCGCGGATGCTCGCTATGGGGGGGGGGGGGGGGATGTTGCTGCCCGGTATGGGGAGGGCTTGTTGATCGCCCGGTATGGGGAGGTTGTTGAATGGCCCGGTATGGGGAGGGGGATGTTGAGGCTCTCTCAGCACGCACGGCTCTCCTGGCGAGAAACGGGGTTACCGGCGCTCTCTCAGCGCCAAAGCTCGGTATGGGAGAGGGAAATTGATTGACGCTTTCCTTTCCGTGAGCAACTCTGGACCGCACGGCTCCGGCAAAACTCCTCTGGCTGTGGCTCCAAAGCCCCTTTCACCGCGGTGGTCGCCCACTTCAGCACTCTGGTTGCCCTGAGCCTTCTCCGCATCCCTGCTCCGTTACCACTCTCGCTCTTCTCGCTCTCACTTCTGACCGAGCTCGGCCTGTTGTCCTTCCTCTCCATCGCCGGCCCCCGTCTGTCCCCGTCACGTGACCCTTGACCCCGGCAAAGCGACGTGGTAGGAATACCCAAAAGCCTCGCCTTCCAGCTCGCTTCATCCCGCCGAGCTGATGGTGGTGTTTCCCGAAGCTTTGCCTCGACGCGCGGTTTTTCGATCCGGCGAGCCGATGTGTGTGGAAGTCTCGGGCTTTCGTCCCGACGAGCCGATGGGTGAAACACACACAACATGAGGCGTTTGCTTTCGGCGCGGCTTCGTTCCCCCGCCGAGCCGCGTGGTGTGTAAATCAACGGAGACTCCCGTCCGCGCAATGCGGCTTTCGTTCTGCCGGCGCTGCGATAGGTGGAAACACCGAAGTCCGTCCGCCACGCGGCTTTCGTCCGCCCGACCAGCGATGTGTGTGTGAGTCACACGAGGCTTTTGCCTGCTCGGCGCGGCTTCGTCGTCGGCGGACGCGGCGTGGTAGAAATCACCAAACGGCCCTTAGACGCCGCGAACTTCGGGCGTTGATGGAGCGGGGACGTGGTAGAATCACCAACGGCCTTGAACGGCGCCTCGGCGTTGACGGAGCGGACGTGGTAGAAATCACCAAGACGGCCCTTAGACAGGCGACGACTTTCGGCGTGATGTGAGCGGACGTGGTAGAAATCACCCAAACGGCCCTCAGACAGCGCGACTTCGGCGTTGCGGAGGAACGTGGTAGAAATCACCAACGGCCGCTTTAGAATAGCCGACTATCGGCGTGCTCTGGGACGAAGGCGAGCCATGTTTGTGGGGTGCATTGTTGATGGTAGGGGTGGGAGAAAGGCGAAGGTGGTGGGGTTTGTTGTTGGCTTGTTTTGGGGCGGTTGTGCGATTTGGTTGTTGGTGGGATATTGGTCCAAATATGGATAGAGAAAAGAAAAACGGCTATCTCAAAGGACCAGCCCTGTGAACACGGAATTTCCTCTAAACAACGGTGGGAAATCTAACTACACATATACTTATCGGTATAACTGATTCTTGAGGACCTCATGGTGTAGTGCCAATGTTTCACGGCCGCACATATCATCGACGAGCGGTTCCAAGTTCGGCATTTATCTTGTCGCAAATGACAAGACACGGTGCTTATGTACGTCAACGAAGACGTCACATTATGTTTATTTATATTATTATTTATTATTTTTGACGATTGACTGGTCCGATCTGATTGAAACTTGCCAGAATATTGCTGGGGACCCGCGGGATGGTGCCTTTTCAAGTTTGATATTAATCTGGACGGCGGTTTTCCGCAAGTTCGGCCCTTTATCTGGTCGACCCAATGACAAGACACGGTGCTATGGACGTCACGAATGACGTCACAATTCATGTTTATTTTATTATTTTATTATTATTTTTGCATCGATTGACGGTCGATCTGATTGAAATTTGCCAGGAATATTGCTGGGACCGCGGATTGTCCCTTTTTCAAAGGTTTGATATTAATCGGCACGAGCGTTCCCAGTTCACGGCCATTTATCTGTCGACATGACAGGACAGGTGCTATGACGTCAATGAATGATTGACGTAGAGAGTGATTGGACCAGGAGCCGCAGCTGAGAGTAAAGAAGAGTTGAGTTCAGACGGTGGTCGAGGTAGGGGACTTTCACTCGAGAGTAGTTAATGCATGGAATGGTCTCCTGGAAAGGTCGTGGCAGCGAAACGTAGATAAGCTTTAAATTGGAATTACTGTACATTGGTAATAATTAATGGAGATGTGGGGAAGAGGGATCTGAAGGACTTTTCGGTAGTCTTGAGCATTGGATGGGTGATTGGTGTGTGCACGCTGTCGGGAGTTTTGATGGGGGTCTGGTCAGGGGTGTTGTGTGGTTGATGTTGTGTGGTTTGAATGTTGTGTTTTTTCCCAACACAGTCCTCGTGCCTGGCCTCCTGAAAAGAAAACATTTTGCATTTTTCTTGATGTGGTGTGTTGGATTCTTGGGTGGTGTTGAAAGAAATGCATGATGGCGAATAGCCTCCTTAATGGTGAATTTCTTGTGTGTGTCCTTGGGGAGAGGGAAGTGGACGTGAGATAGTCCCGAGTGAAAGGACGAAGTGCGGCCGCTGATGGAGGTGAAAGGCCGAAGAGCTTTTCACCCGCCCTCCGACCAGTCCCTTCGAACGACCCTTCAACTCACCGAGCATCACACCTACAAGAGAAGGATCACCGTCACGGAATGTTGTACTCACCAGGGACAGGACCCGGGTCCGGTTTAAGTCGGTTAGTTGCGACTTTTAAAATGACTTGCTGTGACTCGACGGGGTTTTCGAAGCCAGGCGAAGTCAACGATAAGGATTTTTGAAGATTGTGTTGATATATTTTCTGGAGATGATTGAACACAACATTAAATCAGCTTTAAAAACTTATAATAAAAATCATTACTTGTGTTTACTATCCGCTCAAACTAGAACCAACTTATCAGCAATTAACATCACAAAACACCGACACAGGGACGAAAGATCGATGGGGTTACAATCTC
>JAXMNL010001647.1:3013-14011 GCA_035128595.1 Eptatretus atami
CCCAGAGAGAGATCTCCATCAGACGCGCAATGATACCCAGACAGCTCAAATGAAACTCAGTGTCGCGCATCCACTCGCCTCTTGCAGGTCCGAACCACGTATACTGCCTGTGGGGTCCTTGAGAAACGCACGGTCCACATTATGCCATCGATTGAACTACCCTTTTGGGCCTGGAAGGTCCGAATAAAGGGCACTGGCCCGACCAGACAGCACGACACCCCCAAAAAGAAAGTGGACCCGTCGGCGTCTTTGGACCTTACCCGCCTCATGCGGCCCCTTGATGATTTTTCGGGCTCGGTGTACTCGATACCCTGCAAACTCCGATGCCACTGCAGAGCAACCAAGGTAGGAGGGTGCACTCGGTTGCCCAATGGAAAACTTCCATCCACAGTACGGCGCTTCGGCCGCACGGTATGCGCATCAGAAAGGCCGATGAGTAGAACAGGAAGCCAGGGAGGAGAACTGTGTCGTCGTTGTTGGTGAATACAAGAAACGCAACTACAAGACAACTTCACAGGCAGCATGTGTACAACCTTAATTCCTCCATTACGCACATTGAGGGGAAGGGATGATATTATCCATTTTTTCTTCCCGACTTCTAGCTCTTTCACCTTGGCCTCAGTTGCCTTCCTTCCTGTATGGTGCCGCAATATGTCGCTCAAAGTAATCGGGCGGCCGCTTTCCCCCCCCTCTGTTTTCTCTTTGAACGCTACCGCAATGCTTGGCTATATTGTTGTGATTTAGCTGGCCTTGTCTTTCGCGGCTGCTGAAGTAGCAATTGCATCTTTCGCAGCCATCATCTCTTTGCTTTGTAGTGTGCTTGAAGACATCTCAACTATGGCTGATATAGGCTTTGCCAAACAGTTTCACTTTCAATCTTTACCAATTTTTGACACATACCGCATAACCTTTGCGCATCGTTTTTAATCTATACCACATTGTTCTACAAGTTTCCCGGCTCTAACACCGTTGTGGCACATCCTGTAGCAGTGTCCACAATATTCAGTGAAGATCATATGATATATTGTTACCTCTTTCACCCCCTCGGCTACGAATTCGCCATCACCACAAGCTAGCACCACGTACCGCACCTTTTCAAAAAAGAAATGTTATTTTCCCAGCGGCACACAATTAATCTATACCGGTCTGTGCCCTTGGGCCTGACCAATGTTATGTGTTAAGTGGTCGGACATCTTTTTATTACCCTCGCACCCCGCCTCGGTCTGTGCTAAATTCTTTGCCTTTAAAATCAGCAGTGATCACGGCCAATCCATTTGCCGTTTGGAAGCTCAGTGGGCCCCGGTGTTCCCAAAGGGGTTAAGGAATGTTTTTCTTGTGGCAGATGTCATGGGCTGCCTGAATGTTGTCAACGCAAATCAAGCAAATTATCCGCACGAATAACTGTGAGCTAATAACGCCGTATGGCAAGCACTGAAATTGGGCAAGGCAACCTCTGTCCAATACAATTCTGGAACACATTCTTCTTTAAGAAATAACATTTACGCATAAGTATCGAGCTTGCTCAAAAATGACAAACCGCAAGCTTGCAGGTTAATCTTTTCAAATATTAAACAATGTGTAATGGTCAATCCACATGAAAAATTTAAAACTCTTTGCATTTTCCTTCGTCGGAAGCTTTCAACAGTGATGGCAAACTGGTTCTAACTGATGTGTTTCAAAAAGTCCAAAGAAAAAAGTAATAAACAGATAAAAGCAACACTTCAGCAGACGGCAACGATCACAATTCTGCCTTGACCCCCAAGAAAACGAGTCGAAGCTTCCTCCCCATGACTGTTCTGCCCGTTATGCCACAAATTAATCTCTCATCTGGGTCGCACATCGAACAGCCCTTCCGTGAACGCAAACACTTGTCCTGGAGCAAAACCCTTTTGCTTGACGTGATGGGTATTTGTTCCAATCTCTCTTTGCTTTGTTTGTCTTTTTGTGATCAATTAAGGTGTGAATAGTGCGGTGTTATATGTTCATCGGATTGGTACGGTCAAAGTCGCAATGTTGTTTGTTGGTGCAAATTCTAACCTCTATCCAATCTCCTCTCGCTGGAACATCCAACACGTCAGTAAAGTTGGATTTTAAATTCCATCACCAACACAGCTTCTTACGTCATTTTTGCGCATGATTTCATCATTCCCTCGTCCTCAATCATTTCTACACAGCAATGCCCGGGTGTCAGTGTAAGGGCCCGACTCCGTTCTGTCATTATCCTCATCCCATTATTTCTAGAATTCTCCATTGTAGGGGAATCCCATCCAAACACTTATATCAGGATTGTTTTTAAATCTGGGCAAATTTCTCAAACCCATCTACCACGTTTGCACCCCCGTTCATGCATAAGGCTTGGAATGACACCTTTCCTGACCACGCAACACAATGATTCTAATTCCTTATAATCGCCTCAACATGGAGGGCACAACCTTTTCTCCACCCAACATGACAACCGTCAGCCTGGCTTCAATCAAACCAAACACAGGAAAGAAGGAGTTAAAAGTTATCCATTTTAACTCACGCCTGTATACTCAAGTCACATGTAATCAAATCATTGAAATTTTATATTCCACAGTACTGAAAAGAATGAAACGATCCTGTTTCTTCTGATTATATTAATCGACTGACACTTTTGAGTGTCCATATACACCTGCTATATAACAACGTCTCCAAATTTTGAAAGTAGTCAGCACAAACCGACACATTACCATTTCTAATCGCTTTCCTGAATCACTCACCAGGAAAATGCAATGGCAAACCACCTTGTTTAATCCTCTGCACTGAGGTATAAACACTCCATTTATTGTCACCACGTTGCCATGGTTTTGGCATGGGCATCCTCACCTGCCGGCGATACTACTCTTACACGCACACACTTATTTCATGATCTTGCCTGCACATAATCAGTGACCTGCATGGCCTCTCACATGTGGTGCTCTCATGCCACCGATGTTGCACACGCTTTTTACAATTTGTAATATCTTTCCACTCCTTTTGCTTCTCACCCATGCACACCAAGGTACACATATATCAATTTCCAATCAATTTTAAAACATCATCGCAACCTAACAACTGTCACATATCAAAACCAGCAACCAAAACCTAGCCAAGTGATGGCATACACCCATCCACATCGATTTCAATGGCCCCAGAAATAATTGTCGTTTTTTACACTAGATGTCCATCACAGTGCACTTTGCGATCAACAGCATAAGAAATCAAACAATTATTTTTCAAGCTTCAACGCCTTTTTCCCAACAAACGTTAATTCCCTTACTAAAATCAGTTTTACCAAGAATATATTTCCTTCCGACCTAGTTCCCCCAGTATTATCAGAGCGAGCTGGCCCCTCAAGTTCTTTTCGCCTCTTATCAGACAAATCTACACACACCTGTAATAAAGCAGGGCAAATTCATCAAGTAGCGTGTGTTTCTTGCCTCCCGCCTCAACTTTTCATTGCAGTTCGCTTCAGTGGTAGTCAAGGAAACAGCTTGTTGCTTAGCATTTTTTTAAAGAATGTAGACTCCCATTCTTTTGTCCTTTTCTTGACACAAAACTATAACTAATAATATTCTGCTTTGACATAGGATGTTTATTGTTCCAATAACCTCTCCAACTGCATCCGCTTGATGACCTCACACATTTCATTGCTTTATCTGAAGGGTCAGTCATCTTACGCAACCTAGCCCTGCATTTCTATACACAGAAAGACGTTGCGTGCCTCGCTTCACTACTCAAGTCATCATGCAGATTTTACTTTTTAATTCTCTCACGGCGTGTGTAATAACCTACTGGGCGTATGTGTTCAATTCACACACACACACACAAGACCACACACTACACACAATCACATCTCCACACACACACACAAGCACACACACACACACACACACTACGTGTGTATGTTTTGCAAATCTATTTCAGACACCTTTCAGAAACATTAATACTCAACATAAACACCTTACATATAGATCTAACGATTTGCTCCATATCAATTGTAATCCCTTTGTCTCGATTCATGCGGACTACGTTCTCTCAGCCTTCCATATCTGAGCTGTTTAATTATCTCAAGTAGTTTTCATATCTCCATCTCTTTACGTTTATTCGATTCCGTAAATATATCAGACCGATAACTTTTCACAGCGTTGTTCCTCTTAGGATACTCTGTGTTCTTTCCCATTTTTCCGTTGTTTAACCTTTATCAACAGCCTGATAGCTTTGGGAAAACATTTCTCCTTTTAGTAAGCACCGGAACCAGCGGTCCGTTCTATCGATCGATCAGCTCTTAAGGCCTTCTTCCAGGACTTTTAACCCTATTGTCTTTCAAACAGCACCAACTCAGAAAACGGGACGTTCTGAACCTATTTTTCCTTCATTATCACGTGGATATATTCTTTATCCTCTTCAACACAAAAAGCTTATTTCCGTGGGCCCACACATACCTGAGCAGAATACCAGGACTCGAATCTTGCTTCTCCAATATTCTCACTTGGATTATTCCTGATCCTCCACCCTTCTCCGGGTTTTGTACAAAAATAATCAGCCTGACAGCCACCTGTGGGTCCTTTTCAAAATTAAAACAGCCAATTTGAACTGCTCCTCAAATGTTTTTACCGTTTTATTCAGTTGCGTGCACCTCAGCAAGACCTCTGGGTAGCTGTCGTTCAAAGGACATCTCGGTCCGCGTAGGTGTTACAGTGATGTACCGTAACAACGGGCTGATCCTTGTTGCAGGTGCCCGATGTGTTACGGCAGCGGCAGCGTACCGATTAGCTGGAGAGCCTTGTAAAGTGCTGTTACAACCCGAAGGTGGCGCTCTCCGCGGTCCAGCAGCTTCAGAGTACCTGTTGAGGCTGTTCCCGCTGTGCTGGGGGTGCCAACTGGTGACGACGATCTTTTTTGGTCCGGCCGGCTGAAGAGAGTCAGTCCGAAATGATGGATTCAGCCAAAAAATGCAGTTTTATAAAAGGTATCCGAACATACGCCATAGCGAGGGTGAAATGTTGAGCTCAACCAAGCAAGGTGGAGAGGCGACCAAATAACGCACATGAGTCTTACAATTCAAAAACTCCTCCTTATATACAATATATCCTAATTCCAATCTATCTCTGGGTATACTCCTACAACCCTAGTTTGTGTGACAAGATCTCCAGAATGTGTACTCAGATAATGAGCTAAGAAGTTTTTCCCCTTCCCCTCCCCCAAGTGAGGGTGGAACAATCAAGTACAGACTTAATCTTAGGGCGCAGCAATTATCTTAAGAAATCCCTCTCCCTGCCCAGGGCTTCTTTGAATCAACCTGTGGAAGGTTTTTGAAGGACAACAAAAAACCCCTTACATTGAGTTCACAGAGATGGGTAAGAGTAAGGACATCATCTAAAGCTTCTGCATAACAGTAAAGCCAGCCCTATCGAGTTTCAAACATAGAAGGTGGAATGTGGTTTGATTCCAAATAGGGAGTGCATGCACTGTAACAATGTCTTTCCAACTGCCTAAGATTGGGCTTGACTGGCGATTAAAGGCTATGAAGATGTTAAACTGCATTTCAAACTAAACAAGAGCCAGAAGAGTGGGAATGCTTGAGATAAACCAAGATAAAGTTTGAGCTTACCATGAGCAAGGAAATGTCCTGCGGTTTTTGGTTATCCACTAAAATAGGCAAAGCCAGTGCCTTCAAAGCGGAATCTGGTTGGGACTGACTCACTGGTTAGAACGAGTGCCCACTAGAACTAATGAGACGTTCTTACCAAAAAATGCATTAACACAGATATATACATAAAAATCGGCGTTCAAATCCCTACATCTAACTAATATATATGTATTACATCACACCACCGACATACAACGCGCAATGTGACCTGATAAAGATAGCTAACTATACAACCACCTTTATTCCCTCCCTTACTATTATCCTCCCTTGCTTATTTTTTCTTTCTTTATTATTTCGCCACATCTAACACTTCCCACCCCTTTTCTCCTCTCTTTCCCACAAATCCTCTCCTATAATTTTCCTGGAAACGCTTTTCTTTACTGGTTTTGACCATCGACATCTAGTGTTGTGTGTGTGTGGTGTGTGTGTGTGTGTGTTGTGGTGTGTGCTGGTGTGTGTGTGTGTGGTGTGTGTTTCATAAAGCATAAACATATTCTCTGGCTCATTCCCTTACCTACCCCTCCTCGTCTCCGCTCTCTGTCTTTGTCGCCATCCTCCGCTGGCCAATCCCCCTCTATCTACATGTGCCGCATCCTCGACGACGTCTCTACCTCACTTCCTCTTTTCTCATCCCTGCTTCTTCTCTCCGTCTTCTTCGTCTCTCTGTCGTCTCTCTCTCTCTCTTCCTTCTCTCTTCTCTGCTCTCTCAAACACTCTCGACCACTCTCACAACACTCCACGACTCTCACAACTCTCACACCTTCACAACTTCTAGCACCATTCCACTCCAACTCCTCACCCTCTAACTACTCTCAACACTCTCAACTCTTCTCAATCTCACACTCTCGCCGTTTTCTCTTAATCACCCACTTTCCATCACACTTGTTTGTTTCGCTCCTAAATTCTGTCTTTCCTACCCGTTCCTGACGTTTTCTGCGTCTGCTACGTTAAACTATGGTCCCGTACTGCTTTCTTTTCCGTGTTTGTGTGCGTATCATCTTGTTGCGTCTGTAGGTATAGTCGGTACAGTTCCATCCCTATAATAACTTATCCCCATGGATGCTTGCGGTGTTTGGGGCGGGGTCCCAAATAGGCAAGATCGTCTAACTGATACATGGCGTTGGCAGGCGATCGGGGCCGATGACTGTGGCGTAGTCTATTAATCCGGTGAGATCAATCATAACCTGCACTAGAATCGAGATGTGAAGGCGCTGTCAAAACTTGGAACGTTTTAGGCTCACGTATGCGAGAGAAATTTGCCGAAACAAGCTGGCACACTGAATACGGTTTAGGGTTGTTTTGTAATAGTTAGAGAGCTGGCTACGTGTTAGTAGCTGGCATACTGTGTATAATTGCCGAGCTACGTCGATGAAATTTCGCAGTTGATAATTTCTTCGACGTACTCGGCGTATGAACACATCTTCGCATCTACGCGCTAAAGTTTGTAGGCCCGTACGCGATCGTGACACATCGTGACATCACGTTACTTGCGTTACATAGGAAACACGGTGAGTTCATTGGTTTGCGTTAAGTGTTCCAGACTCCTGTTTTTTTTTTGTTTTTTTTCTTCGGTATGAGGTGAATGTTGCACTTTTTCGATTTCTAGTGCGGGTTAGATAATCGTTGGCGTGTCAGTCGCTATTATTATATTATATTTACCGCACTAGAAATCGAAAGTGTCAACAATCACTGTCGATTAACGAGAAAATGTTAGATTGTTTGTTAGTAAAACAGGAAGTCTGGAAACACTTTTTTGAACGCTAACCATGTACTTCGATGTGTTTTCGACTTATGAGTCTACAGTATACGGTGTCACGATTCGCGTATAACGTCCTACATTGACTACGTTAGCTCATTAGTGTTTAGTAAACATAGTTTTTTCGGTAGCTAGGATATTCATTACGTGTTGTGTTGTTTTCTCTTTCGATGTGTTTCGACTTATGAGTAACTTATCATAGTAATCGTGTAGTTCAGTGTGGGTGTACGATCGGTGAACGTGCCTGGATTAGTAGCGTTATGGCGGATATGGTGTGAGGTCATACGCTGGCATATGCTTCGTCGATTGTGTATAAATTTTTTTTCACTAAGCATGGGAAAGTTGGCCTTGATCAGCGTGGGCGTTACTGTACGACGTATGTCCAGCTGTACTATCGACGTGTATTGCCAACGTATAGCGTATTGCCGAGCGTGCTCTGTAAGTGATACATTAACTTTACCTCGATTTTTAACGTAGTTCGACGTGTGCCACGTTTGCCAATTTGTTTGTCATCACGTTTCAGGTGTCGTATACGCGTGGTTTTTTTATGAATTTTTTGTTAGGTGGTTACGGCCGTTTACGTTGTACTCGCTCGCGTTTTTCGCTTTTCTTTTTGTTTGGTCCATTCGCTCCGACCTTCTTAATACAGGTGGCATTCGCACAGTGCTCTCTTCTCCTCTCCTCTCTCATGCTTCTCGTTTCCTTCCCCTCTCTTCTTGTCTCAACTCCTTCTCCTGTCACTCACTCTCTATCTCTCTTCTACACCCTCTTCTCTCTCTCTCACGCTCCTCGGTCTTCATCTGTGTGTGTCTCTCACTCACTCTCGTCATTCTCTTCATTCTCTAACTTTCACTCTCTTCACTCCTCTCGTCTCACTCACTTCTTCTATCAACTTCTTCTCTACTCCGGCCTACTCACTTTTCCACGTCCGATTCTCTCAGTCTCGTCTCGGACGTCCTCAGGTCACTATCTCACTCCCTCCTTCATATAACTCAAGTCTCTATGCTTTACCCAATTAACCATAAAGGTGGTGTTGTTTTAAGGGCTCATAGTTAGGGGCTGGTGTGGGATTGCATTATATAAGCTGAGATAATCGGTAAGTTCATGTGTAGTAGAAATGAAATGAGGAATTATTGATTATGCCGGTGCGAGAGTGAGTTAGCTTGTGTTCTTGCTCATTGTTTGGAGATCGAAAACAACAGACATGCGCTTGGGTTTCAATCATGCAAATGTAGTCATTCAACGCTGAAAAAACAAGACGTTTTTAAGGAAGAAGTCAACAAAAATAGGCTGTCAGGGCCCTGGTCGTAATTGAGATGCGACGGTGAGGCGGATGGGCTTAGTGAGGGAGACTCAGTGATAAGAGTACGCGTTCCCGTCAGTGAAGCGGTAAGGGCCAGCGATGTGGAATTTAGATATGATCAAGAGCAAGCCCTTTTGAAAGCATGGTGCGAGGGGTGCGTGCCGACGTTTATGATTGTAGTTTCAGTCTAAGAGCGAGCATTGGTTAGTGCGTGGGTGCATCGGGTGGGGTTGGGAAACGCGAGGTCGTCGTGCTGTTCATGATGGGTCGGCAGTTAGTTCGGTGAGAAGACGGGTTGCATTGGGTTGCGGGTCGGGGAGTGGAGAGAGGTCGTCATGAGTCGAGTGTGGGTCGTCTCGTCGTTGGTGTTCGGGGATGGCAGAGCCATTCTTGCTCGTCTTGAACAGCATTCCTCTCAATTCGCGGAGGTAGTGGGGCAGTCTCCACAGTGGGCGACCACGGCTTGGGGAAGAGCGCAGAGGCTAGACATCCAGGAGGGGGCCGCGTGGAGGAATTGGGCTTTGCCGCATATAAGGAGCGGGAGACATGGTGAGCTAGGATGTACATCTGGCAGGGATTTCGTCTTTGAGGGTGGTTCTTTCCTTGCTGGGTTGGGCCGTGACGAATTTGTAGGTGTTGAATAGTGATTTCGTTGCCTGTGCATGTGTGTTTGCTTTGTTGTTTTGTTGATATATGGCGTTAGGTTGGCTGTGAATACTGCTTGCTGTCGTATATGTGCATGTGTAATGTGTTCCGTTCGTGTTTTTATGAATTCCAATTGCTAAGTAGGATGGTGTGGGTTTACTGGATTACGGAGAGTAGGGAGTCCGTGTTATGCGGTTAGAGACGTAGCGCTTGTGTGGGAGTGGCTGTGCGGATGTACGGGGTATAATGACTGGTCTTGGGGGGGGGAGGGGGTGTGGGTGGGGTTACACTGATGGTGGTTTTGCGTAGTCAGAGGTAAGTATTGTTGTAGGGTGATTTGTATGGCGTGACCGGCGAATCGTAACATTGGGCGTCAGGTCGGGATACGTCTTCATCCCCTCTCTCGCACTTGGGTCAGCTCAGCGGGAAACAAAACTCTCCCGTCTCCAGCAATTCACGGGACGACCAGGTGGTGCGAGCGACCCCCCCCCGTTCCCCCAATTAACGAGAATAAGGTCAATTAATCTCTACGAGAACAAGATGGCAGTTCAAGGAGGAGGGCCGGGGTAGTTAGAATATGTTCTTTAATGTATAATCCATGGCCGGATGGACCTTTGTAATTTAATCCTGGGAGCTCACCCTATTCTGAGCAGGACTTTACCGGCAAACTGAGTCGCATAATGCGGGCGATCGCATTCAGCGCAACGGAGCGACGGCTTTTATGGCGCGGCGAATGGCGACAGAGCGTGGAGGAGAGCGAGCGCTCCCCCTCCCAACAGCCGTTTCAAGCCACGTGCAATGGCGCGAGGCAGGTGGAGATGGCAGGCTTTTTGGAAAGAATTGAAGGAAGAATGGAGGACCGAGCTCTGAAAAGAAAAACTGAAACACGAGCTGAAGTAACAATTAAAGAAAGAACTATTGGAGAAGTCAAGACAGGCAGATAGAGGGAAAGTGGGGGAAATAGAATGAGTGAAATAGTGGGAACAAGGACGAGCGAGCAAGCGAGAGAATGGAGGAGGAGCGAATTGGTAAATCCCAGGCAGACAAGGAAGATAGAAGTGAAAGAAAAGTTGGAGGAAGAGAATGACGAACAGCAATTGGGAATTGGAACAACTGAAGAAGGTGAGAAAGGCAATCAGAAAGAGAAAGCGTATGAACGGAAGATAAAAAGAGGAGAGAACATCTGGAGAAGAGACGAGGATGCTGGAAAAAGTCGGTGGTATGGAGAGAGGTAAGGGGCAGCAATAAAAGAGAAACCCTGGAAAAGGACGATAAAATTGGGGGGCTAGGAAAAAGGAAAGGGTAGAATAGGCGGAAAGAAAATGGACAAATGAGAGGAAGCTGAAAGTGTTGCCGAGAACGGAGGAGAAGATGCAAATTGAGGAGGAATAAGGAAAAAAAAACTTCTGAGATACTGAAACAACGAGAAACCAAGAGAGAGAGGATGACAACGAACTAAGGATGTTAAAGAGGAAGACGGAAGCAGAGCGGCGAAAATGAAACGTTGAGGAAACACACTGTGCAGATCAAACAGTTGGAAGCCAAAGCAAGGTTGGAGTGTGTGGAGATGAGAAAGGAATTTGAAAAGAAAGCTTCGGAGTTACAGAAACACCAAAACAAAGAGACGGAATTACAAAACGA
>JAXMNL010001648.1:0-17587 GCA_035128595.1 Eptatretus atami
CAGAGAGAGATATCTTCACATCAAGAGATTGCTGCCTAAATGACTACGCACGATACTCTCAAATTGGGACGGCATCATGACAACTTGCTTGCAACGTGTATGTGTGTGCGCAAGTAGAATGATTCGCATTTGGGTCGGATCGAATCCGGATCCGGATCTGTATAATTTTTTCGGCGAATTCTTTCAACCATCAAGAGTATGCCTAAACCTGACATATCGCAACGTATCTCAAAAAAGTTTTTGACGGAT
The DNA here is from genome assembly GCA_035128595.1 of Eptatretus atami. Classification (NCBI taxonomy): domain Eukaryota; kingdom Metazoa; phylum Chordata; class Myxini; order Myxiniformes; family Myxinidae; genus Eptatretus; species Eptatretus atami. Next base: position 250 of record JAXMNL010001648.1, read on the forward strand.
CGGGACGAAACTTTGGTGCATCACTTGGGTGTCGACAGGAAAAGTGTTCGATTTTGGTGCGGAATTCGAATCGATTGATAATTTTTTTTCTGCGAATCTTCACCATCAGAGAGTTGGCCTAACCATACATATCGCACGATTATACCAAACGAGTTGCAAGACGATCCGTGATGAAACTTGGTTCACACTGTTGGTGCTCACAAGGAAGAAAATCGATTCGTTTTGCGTGCGGATTCAATCCCACGAATCCGGATCTGAAAATATTCTTTGTTCAATCGAATCTCCCATCAAGAGATTGGGCCTAAATGAATATTGCATCGATATCTCAAAAACTTGAAGCGACTCAGGATGAACGTTAACTTGGTAGCACACGTTTGAGGCTAGTGGCGGAAAAGGTTTCCATTTTGGTGCGGATTCAATCTGTTTGTCCGAATCTGATATTTGGTTTCGTCCGGAATCTTTCACCACAAGAATGGACCCTAAATCCGACAATATCAACCACACGATATCTCAAAAAGTTGGCACGCATACAGGACGAAACTTGGTGCACAACGTGGGTGTGCGACTCGAAAAATGATCTCGATTTTGGTGCGGATTCGAATCGGATCCGGATACTCTGATAATTTTTGTTCTCGGCGAATCTTCCACGCATCGAGGATTGGCCTAAACCGACATACGCCAATGATATCGAAAAAGTTTTGACGGATGAGACGAAACTTGGTCGCATCGTTATGGTGTGTGCGACAAGGAAGAAGTGATTCGATTTTGGCTGCGGATTCGAATTGGATCTGATAATTTTGTTTTCTGCAATCTTCACATCACGAAGAGTGGCCTAAACCAACATATGATAATATCTCAAAACTTGTAGACGATTCGGAACGAAACATTGGCTAGCAACGTTGTGCGGTGGCGACTAGGAGAATGTTACTAGATTTTAGGTGCGGATTCGAATGGATCTGACCTAATTCTGTTTTCTGCTGAATCGGTTTCCCATCGAGAGATTTGGCCTAACCGACTATTGCACGTATCTCCAAATTGTGCAGACGGTCGGGCGACGAAACTTGGTTTCACCAGTTGGGGTGCGACAAGGAAGAATTGATTTGATTTTTGTGCGGTTCGAATCTGATCATCGATAATTTTTTTTCTGCGAATCTATCACCATCAAGACTGCCACTAATCCACATATTCGCAACGATATCCTCAATAAAGTTTTTATTTACGGATCGAGCACGGAAAACTGTTCACACGTTGGGTGTGCCGACAAGAAGAATCGATTCGATTTGGTGCGGATTCGATCTGATCTGATATTCTGTTTATCTGCCGATATCTTCCCAATCCACTACGACGGAGATAGGTCCTAAACCGACATATCGCCATAATCTCAAACAAGTAATGGACCGGATCAATGGATACTTTGGCTTCACACGTTGGTGTCGCCAATAGAAAGAAATGATCGATTTCGGGCGGTTATTCGAATGCGGATACGGATCTGATATTTTGTTATCGGCGAATCTTACCATCGAACGTGGTTAACACAATATCGCACGAATCTCAAAAAGTTTTTGACGATCAGGACGAAACTGGTGCACACGATTGGGTGTGCACAAGAAGAAGTGTAGATTTTGGTACATTCCAAACTCGATCCGGACTTTGTAATTTTGTTTTTCTGAATCTTCATCACTCGAGATTGGCCTAAACTGACATATCGCACGATCATCTCAAAAAGTTTATTGACGATCGAGTAACGAAAACTTAGGTGACCTCGTTGGGTGTGCACAAGGAAGCAAGTGATTCGATTTTCGCTTGTGGCGGATTCAATCTGATCGAATAATTTTGCTTTTTCTTGCGAACTTCACCATCGAGAGATTGCCCTAATACGACCATATATCCACGATATCTCAAAATGTACGATCAGATATGAAATTCATTGGTTCACACTTTGTGGTGTTCGAACAAAAGAGAAGTTTTCATATTTTGTGCGGATCGAAATCTGGATCCGATCGAATAATTTTATGTCTCGATCGAATCTTCACCATCAGAGATTGCCTAAAACCGACTATCGACTGATATCTCAAAATTGTGAGACGGACTCAGGCATGAAACTTGAGTTATCAACACGTTGTGCGATGTGCGACAACGAGAAGATGTTTCATTTTGGTGCGAGATTCCGATCTCTGATCCGATCTATAATTTTGTTTCATCGAATCCTTCACACATCAAAATTGGCCTAATATGAACTTATTGCACGATTATCCAAAAAGTTGCTGACGATCAAGATGAAATTGAGTTACACGTTGGGTGTGCGACAAGGGAAGCAAAGATTCGTTTTGTGCGGATCTCGAAAATCCGATGCCGACCTGATCAATTTGTTTCGTCGAATACTTCACCTTCAAGAGATTGGCTAAACTGACATATTGTGCACGATATCTCAAAAAGTTGATGGACGGATCAGACGAAACACTGGTTGGACCGATTGGTGTGCGAGAGGAAAGATAGTGATTCATTTTGGCGATTCGAACTCTGGATCTGATATATTTTGTTTTCTGCGATCTTCACATCCGGAGAGATTGACCCTAAACGCAACATTATCGCAACCATATCAAAAAGATGGAGACGGATTTCGACGAAACTTCGTTCACACGTAGGGTGTTACGCGACATAAGAAGAGTGTTAGATTTTGGTAGCGGAATTCAAAAATTCCGGAAATCGCGATATGATTATTTGTTATTCGAATCTTCATCATCGAAATTGGCCTAAACTGACATATTGCACGATTATCTCAAAAGTTGTGGGTCTCGATCAGGATGAAATTAGGTTCACACTTGGTGTGTGGAAAGTTGAAGAAGTGTTTCTATTTGCTGTGCGGATTCGAATCTGGATCCAGGAAATTGATTAATTTTAGTTTCGTCGAATCTTCAACATCAAACAAGATTGGCGCGAAATCCACACTATCGCACGATAATCTCAAAAGTTAGGAGACGCGATCAGGCGAACTTGTGTTCACAATCGTTGACGGTGTGCGGACTAGAAAAGTATTTAGTAATTTCTGGTGCAATTCGTCACATCTGAAATCTAGATAATATTTGTTTCGTCTGAATCTTCAACCATCATGAGATATTGTGCCGAAACCAGTGCCATTATCTGCAACGTGTATCTCTCAAAAGTAATGAAGGATCGGATGACTTCTTGTTCAACACGTTGGCGTGTCGACAAGGAAGAAATGATTCGATTTTTGGTACACGGAATTCGAATCCCGATCCGGACTCTGACTATCTTGTTTCGGCGAATCTTCACCATCGAGAGATTGGCCTAAACCAACATATGGAACGATATCTCAAAAAAGTTGTAAAACAGACGGATCCGGACGAAACTTGTGCACACGTTTGGTTGTGCGACACGGAAGAAATGATTCGATTTTTGGTGCGGATTCGAATCTGGAATCTTGAATAATTTTGTTTTCTGGCGAATCTTCAACCATGAGAGTTGGGCCTAAACGACCATTCGCACGATATCTCAAAAAGTAATGGACGGATCAGGACGAAACTTGGTTCACACTTGGGTGTGCGACACGGAAGAAGTGTTTTCATTTTGGTGGGCGGATTCGAATCCGGAAATCCGGATCTGATAATTTTGTTTCGGCGAATCTTCACCATCGAGAGATTTGGCCGAACCAACATATGGAACGATATCTTCAAAAAGTTGTAGACGGATTCGGGACGAAACTTAGTGGACCACGTTGGTGTGCGAACAAAGAAGAAGTGTTTAGATTTTGGTGCGGATTTCGAATCCGGATCCGAATAATTGATAATTTTGTTTCGCGAATCCTTCACCATCGAGAGATTGGCCTAAACCGACATATCGCACGATTCATCAAAAAAGTTGTAGACGGATTCGACGCAAATCTTGGTGCACAACGTTGGGTGTGCGACACGGAAGAAAGTGATTCGATTTTTGGTGGGCGGATTGAATCTGGATTGATAATTTTGTTTTCTGCGAATCCTTCACCATCGAGAGATTGGCCTAAACCAACATAATCGCACGATACTAAAAGTTTTGGAGGATCAGGATGAACTTGGTTCAACACGTTGGGGTGTGCGACAAGGAAGAAGTGGTTCGATTTTGGTGCAGATTCGAATTCGGACTGGATCTGATAATTTTGTTTCGGCGAATCTTCACCATGAGAGATTGGCTAAACCAACATATCGCACGATATTCAAAAAGTTGGAGACGGATTCGGAGAAACTTGGTGCACACGTTTGGGTGTGCGAAAAGGAAGAAGTGTTTAGAATTTGTGCGGATCGAATCGCCGGCATGCGGTATCTGATAATTTTGTTTCAGCGAATCTTCACCATCGAGAGATTGCCTAAACTAACGACATATCGCACGATATCTCAAAAGTGCAGACGGATCCGGACGAAACTTGTGCACACTTTGGGTGTGCGACACGGAAGAAGTGATTCGATTTTTGGTGCGGATTCGAATCTGGATCTGATAAATTTTGGTTTTCTGGCGAATCTTCACCATCGAGAGATTGGCCTAAACAACATAAAAGATCGCACGATATCTCAAAAGTTGTGGACAGGGATCAGGGATGAAACTTTGGTTCACCAATTTGGGTGTGCGGCAACGAAGAAGTGTTCGATTTTTGGTGCAGATTCGAATCCGGATCTGGATCTGATAATTTTTGTTTCGTCGAATCTTTCACGCATCAGAGATTGGCCTAAACTGACATATTGCACGATATCTCAAAAGTGGAAGACGGATCAGATGAAACTTGGTGGCACACTTTGGGTGTGCCGAAAGGAAGAATGGTTTCCATGGTGGTTGCGGATTCGAATCTGGATCCGGAATCTGATAATTTTTTTCGTCGATCTTCCACCATCAAGAACGATGGCTAAACGACCATATCGCACGATATCTCAAAAGTTGTGGACGGATCAGGACGAAACTTGGTTTGCACACGTTGGTGGTGCGACAAGGAGAGTATTCCATTTGGTGCGGATTCGAATCCGGATCCCGGATCTGATCAAATTTTTGTTTCGGCGAATCTCACCATCAAGAGATTGGCCTAAACCGACATATCGCACGATATCTCAAAAATTTTTGGACGGATCGGGACGAAAACTTGTGCATACGTTGGTGTGCGACAAGGAGAAAGTGATTCGATTTGGTGCGGATTCGAATCCGGATCGATAATTTTGTTTTCTGCGATCTTCTCCCATCGAGAGATTGGCCTAAACCGACATATCGCACAGATATTCAAAAAGTGGCAGACGGATCGGACGGAAACTTGGTTCACACGTTGGGGTGTGCGACAAGGAAGAAATGAATTCGATTTTGGTGCGGATTCGAATTCCCGATCCGGAATCTGATAATTTTGTTTCATCGAATCTTCACATCAAAGAGATTGGCCTAAACTGACATATTGCACGATATCTAAAGTGAAGACGGATCAGGATTGAAACTTTGGTGCACACGTTGGGTGTGCGACAAGGAAGAAGTGTTTTCCCCCATTTTTTTTTTTTTTTTGGGGGTGGCGGGAAAAAAAAAAAAAAAAAAGAAATTTCGAATCTGGATCCGGATCTGGATAATTCTTGTTTCGTCGATCTTCACCATCAAGAGAAATTGGCCTAAACTGACATATTGGCAACGATATCTCAAAAAGTTGAAGACGGATCAGGATGAACTTTGGTGTCACACGTTGGGTGTGCGACCAAGGAAGAAGTGTTTCCATTTTGGTGGCGGATTCGAATCTGGATCCGGATTGATAATTTTGTTTTCGTCGCACTTCACCATCGAGAGATTGGCCTAAACCAAAATGGCCTAAACCGACATATCGCACGATATCTCAAAAAGTTGTGGATGGATCAGGATGAAACTTGGTGCACATGTTGGGTGTGCGACATGGAAGAAGTGATTCGATTTTGTGCGGATTTGAATCCGGATCTGGATCTGATAATTTTTTCTGCGAATCCTCACCATCAAGAGATTGGCCTAAACCGACATATTGCACGATATGTGATTAGAGTGTGCACTAAGTTTTGGCTGAATCCGCTTCACGACTTTTTGAGATACGTGCTGATATGTCGGTTTAGCCAATTCTGTCGATGTTGCGAAGATTCGCCTGAAACAAAATACAGATCCGGCATCCGATTCGATCCGTCACCAAAATGAGAACACTTTTTCTGTCGCACACTCCACACGTGTGAACCAAGTTACTCCTGGATGCCGTTTCCCAACTTTTTGAAGATATTGTGCGATATGTGAGTTTAGGCAAATCTCTCGGATGGTGAAGATTCGCCGAAAACAAAATTATCAGATCCGAGATGCAAATCCGCACCCAAAAAGTCGAAGCACTTTCTTCCGTGCGCACACCCATCTGTGCCAACCAAGTTTTCGTCCTGGATCGCCTCTTCAACTTTTTGAGATATCGTGGCAGATATGTCGTTTAGGCCAATCCCTGCGATGTGAAGATTCCAGAAACGAAAATATCAATCCATCCGATTCAAATCCGCACCAAAAATCGAAAATTTCTTCGTTGTCGCACACCCAAGTGTGAACCAAGTTTTGCATCGATGCTTCAAACTTTTGAGAATATCGTGGCGATTGTTATTCAGGGCAATCTCCTATGGTTGAAGATTCGCCAGAAAAACATTATCAATCCGGATCCGAGATCAATCCGCACGAAAATCTGAACATATTCTTCCTTTGCGCACACCCAACGGGTGAACACCAGTTTTCATCCTGATCCGTCCACAACTTTTGAGATAATCGTGGATATGGTTTAGCCAATCGCTCTCATGGGAGATTCGCGCGAAACAAAATATTCATCCATCCGGATTCGAATCGCACCAACAATCGAACACTTACTTCCGTTGTCGCACACGCAACGTGTGCAACTACAAGTTTCTTCCTGATCCCCACAACTTTTTGAGATATCTTGTGCCGATATGTTGGTTTAGGCCAACTCTCGAGTGTGAAGATTCGCGCAGAACAAATTATAGATCCGGAGTGGCGATTCGCACAAAATCGAACCATCTTTCCTCCTGTCGCACACCTCAATGTGTGCCCAAGTTTCGTCTGATCCGTCTGTCAACTTTTGGAGATATCGCGATATGATCGTGTTTAGGCCAATCTCCTCGATGTGAAGATTGCAGAAATCAAAATTATCACGTACCGGATTCCGGATCAATCCGCAGCCAAAATCAAATCACTCTTCTCTTGTCGCACCCCAACTCGTGAACAATTTCATCCTTGATCCTCACAACTGTTTAGATATCGTGCGATAGCAGTTAGGCCAAATCTCCGGAATGGCTGAAGACTGTCGCGAAACAAAATTATCAGATCCGGATCCGGTTGCAATACCGCCACAAAAATCTGAACACTTCTTCTTGTCGCACCCCACACCCAACGGATGCACCAAGTTTCGTCCAGATCCGCACTATTTTTGAATATCGTTGTCGATATGTCGAGTTTAGGCCAATCTCTCGATGTGAAGATCGCGAGAAACAAAATTATACGAATCCAGAGTCGAATCCGCAGCAAAATGAATCACTTTTCCTGTGCGCACACCCAGACGTGTGCAATCAGTCGTCCTGAATCGCTGCAACTTTGAGATAGTCGTGTGATATGGTCGGTTTGAGGCCAATCTTGATGGTGAAGATCGCCAGAAAACAAAATTATCAGATTCCGGCAGATTCGAATCCGCACCAAATATCGACCAGTCTTCTTCCTTGTCGCACACCAAATTGGTTCCACCAAAGTTTCGTCCAGATCCGGTTGCAAGCTTTTTGATATCGGCGATATTGTCGTTTCGCCAATCTCTCGATGTGAAGATTCGCGGATAACGAAATTATCAATCCGGTTCGAATCGGCACCAAAATCGAAACTTTTCTGTTCGCACACCCAAACGTGTCAACAAGTTTCATTGCCGATCCGCCTCAAAACTTTTTGAGATATCGTCGGCGATATGTCACGGTTCAGGCCAAATCTCCTCGATGGTGAAGATTCGCCGAACACAAATTTCAGATCCGCATCCAGATTTCGAATCGCGCGCACCAAAATTGGAACCACTTCTTCCGTGTTAGCACACCAAAGTGTGCACCAAGTTGTGTCTGATCCGTCTCAACTTTGAAGATATCTGTTGCGATAGTTCGTTTCGAGGCCAACTCTCGATGGGAAGAATTCGCAGAAAACAATTATCAGTATCCGGAGATCGGATGATCGCACCAAAATCGAATCACTTCTATCCTGTCGCACACCCAAGGATGTGACCACGTTTCGTCCCGATCCGTCGGAACAACTTTTGACGATATCGTCGATTGTCGCGTTTAGGCCAATCTCTCGATGGTGAGAAGATTCGCAGAAAACACAATTATCAGATCCGGATTCAAATCCGCACAAAACGAATCATCCTTCCTTGTCGCACACCAATGTGTCCACCAAGTTTCGTCCGAATCCGTCTGCAACTTTTTGAGATATCGTGCGATATGTCGGTTGTAGGCCAATCTCTCGATGGTGAAGATTCGCAGAAACAAAATTATCAGATCCGATCAATTCGAATCGCACCTAATAAACACTTCTTCCTTGTGCACACCCAACGTGTGAACCAAGTTTCGTCGACGTCTGCAACTTTTTGAGATATCGTGCGTATGTCGGTTTAGGCCAATCTCTGATGGTGAATGATTCGCGAAACAACATTATCAGATCCGGATTCAAGAATCCGCACCAAATGAACATTTCTTTCTTGTTCACACCCAACGTGTGAACCAAGTTTCTCCGATCCGTCCAACTTTTTGAGATATCGTGGATATGTCAGTTTAGGCCAATCTCTCGATGGTGAAGATTCGCAGAAACAAATATTCAGATCCCGGATCCGGATATTCAATCCGCACCAAAATCGAACACTTCTTCCTGTCGCCACACCCAACGTGTGCACCAAGTTTCTCCGATCCGTCTGCAACTTTTTTGAGATATCGTGCGATATGTCGGTTTAGGCCAATCTCTCGATGGTGAAGATCGCCAAACAAAATTATCACATCCGATCAAATCCGCACCAAAATCGAAGCACTTCTTCCTTGTCGCACACCCAACGTGTGCACCAAGTTTCGTCCGAATCCGTCTGCAACTTTTTGAGATATCGTGCAGATAGTCGGTTTAGGCCAATCTCTTTGATGGTGAAGATTCGCGAAAACGAATAATTCAGATCGGATCCAGTTTCGAATCCGCACCAAAATGAAGCACTTCTTCCTTGTCGGCACACCCAAAGTGGTGACCCAAAGTTCTCCGGATCCGGTCCACAACTTTTGAGATATCGTGCGATATGTCGTAGGCCAATCTCTCGATGGTGAAGATTCGCCAAACAAAATTATCAGATCCGGATCCAGATTCGAATCCGCACCAAAATCGGAACACTTCTCCCTGTCCACACCAAAGTGTGCACCAAGTTTCTGTCGATACCGTCATACAACTTTTTGAGATATCGTGCGATATGTCGGTTTGGCCATCTCTCGATGGTGAAGATTCGCGAAACAAATTTATAGATCCGGATGCGAATCCGCACCAAAAATCAATCATTCTCCTTGTCGCACACCCAACGAGTGCAACCAAGTTTCTCCGTATTCCGTCTGAACCTTTTTGAGATATCGTGCGATATGTCGGTTAGGCCATCTCTCGATGGTGAAGATTCGCAGAAAACAAAAATCAGATCCGGATTTCGAATCCGCACCAAAATCGAATCACTCCTTTCCTGTCGCCACACCAATGTGTCACCAAGTTCGTTCCCGAATCCGTCTCAACTTTTTGAATATCGTGCGATATGTCGGTTTAGGCCCAATCTCTCGATGTGAAGATTCGCGACGAAACAAAATATCTAGATCCGGATCCCGATTCGAATCCGCACCAAAATCAACACTTCTCCTTTGTCGCACACCCAACGTGTTGCAACCAAGGTTGGTCGAATCCGTCGCAACTTTTTGAGATATCGTGCGATATGTCGGTTTAGGCCAATCCCTCGTCGATGGTGAAGATTCGCCCACAAAATTATCAGATCCGGATTCAAATCCGCACCACCAAATGAACATTCTTCCTGTGCACACCCAACGTGTACCATCAGTGCATCCGATCCTCCAACTTTTTGAGATATCGTGCGATATGTGGTTTTAGGCCAATCTCTCGATGGGTGAATATTCGCTGAAACACAAATTATCAGATCGGATTCAGACATCGCCAGCAAAATCGATTCATTTCTTCCTTATCGCACACCCAAGTGTGCACCAAGTTTCGTCCGATCCGTCACAACTTTTTGAGATATCGTGCGATATGTCGGTTTAGGCCAATCTCTCGATGGTGAAGATTCGCAGAAAACAAAATATCAGATCCAGATCGTAATCCGCACAAAATTCGAACCACTTCTTCCTTGTCGCACACCCAAGTGGCCACAGTTTCGTCCTGATCCGTCTCAACTTTTTGAGATATCGTGCGATATGTCGGTTTAGGCCAATCTCTCGATGGTGAAGATTCGCAGAAACAAATTATCAGATCGGATCCGATTTGAATCCGCACCAAAATAGAAATCACTTCTCCTTGTCGCACACCCAAGCGTGCACCAAGTTTCGTCCGGATCCGTCTGCAACTTTTTGAGATATCGTGCGATATGTCGTTGAGCCAATCTCTCGATGGTGAAGATTCGCAGAACAAAATTATCAGATCCAGAGTCGAATCCGCACAAAATCGAAGAACTTCTTCTTGTCGCACACCCAAACGTGTCAACCAAGTTCTCTCTGATCCGTCAACTTTTGAGATATCGTGCGATATGTCGTTTAGGCAATCTCTCGATGGTGAAGATTCGCCGAAACAAAATTATCAGATCCGGATTCGAATCCGCACCAAAATGAACACTTCTTCCTTGTCGCACACCCAAAGTGTGAACAAGTTTTCATCCTGATCCGTCAACAACTTTTGAGATATCGTGCGATATGTCGTTTAGGCCAATCTCTCGATGGTGGATTCGCAGAAAAAATAAATTCATCCGGATCCGGATTCGAATCCGCACCAAAATCTAAGCACTTCTCCTGTCGCACACCAAACTGGCACCAAGTTTTCTGAACCGTTCAAACTTTTGAGATATGTGCGATATGTCGGTTTAGGCCAATCTCTCGATGGGTGAAGATTCGCACGAAACAAAAATTATACCGATCGGTTCGAATCCGCACCAAAATCGAACACTTCCCTTGTCGCCACACCAATGTTGCACCAAGTTTTCGTCGCCGATCCGTCACAACTTTTTGACGATATCGTGCGAATGTTCGGTTTAGGCCAATCTCTCGGATGTTGAAGATCGCCGAAACAAAATTATCAATCCGCATCCAGATTCAATCCGCACCAAAATGACAAGCACTTCTTCCTTGTCGCACACCCAAAGTGTGACCAAGTTCATCCTGATCCGTCCACAACTTTTTGAGAATCGTGCGATATGTGTTAGGCCAATCTCTCGTATGGTGAAGATTCCCGAAACAAAATTATCAATCCGGATCAGATTCGAATCCGCCAAAAAATTGGAACACTTCTTCCTGTCGCACACCCAAAGTGTGCACCAAGTTTTTCTGGATCCGTCTCAACCTTTTTTGAGATATCGTGGGATATGTGGTTTGGCCAATCTCGATGGTGAGATTCGCGCAAAAAAAATTATCAGATCCGGATGCGAATCCGCACCAAAATCGAATCACTTCTTCCTTGTCGCACCCACCAACGGTGAACCAAGTTCGTCCGATCCGTCTGCAACTTTTTGAGATATCGTGCGATATGTCGGTTAGGCCAATCTCTCGATGAGAAGATCGACCGAAACAAAATTATCAGACCGGATTCGGAATCACGCACCCAAAATCGAATCATTCTTCTGTCGCACACCAAGTTGTCACAAGTTTCGTCCGATCCGTCTACAATTTTTGATATCGTGGATATGTCTGTTTAGGCCATCTCTCGATGGTAAGATTCGCCGAAACAAAATTATCAGATCCGGATCCGATTCGAATCCGCACCAAAATAAACTTTCCTTGTCGCACACCAACGTGTGACCAAGTTCGTCTCGAATCCGTCTCAACTTTTTGAGATATGTTGCGATATGTTGGTTTAGGCCAATCTCTCGATGGTGAAATCGCCGAAAAAAATTATCAGATTCCGGATCCGGATTCAATCCGCACCAAATGCGAATTCATTCTTTCTGTGTGCACACCAACGTGTGACCAAGTTTCTCCGATCCGTCTTCGAACTTTTTGAGATATCGTGCGAATGATGTGGTTTAGGCCAATCTCTCGATGGTGAAAGATTCGCCGAAACAAAATTATCATATCCGGATCCGAGAATCCGCACCAAAATCGACACTTCTTCCTGTCGCACACCCAAGGATGTGAACCAAGTATCGTCGATCCGTCTCAACTTTTTGAATATCGTGCCATATGTCGTTTAGGCCAATCTCTGATGGTGAGATTCGTCGAAAACAAAATTATCAGATCCGGGGATTCAATCCGCACCAAAATCGAATCACTTCTTCCTTGTCGCACACCCAACGTGTTGAACCAAGTTTCGATCGAAGTCTGTCCAACTTTTGAGTATCGTGCGATATGTCGGTTTAGGCCATCTCTCGATGGTGAAGATTTGCCAAAACAAAATTATCACGATCGCGGATTCGATCCGCACCAAATCGAAGCACTTCTTCCTTGTCGCACACCCAAAAGTGTGCACCAAGTTTCTTCCGAATTCGTCTCCAACTTTTGACATATCGTGCGATATGTCGTTTTAGGCCAATCTCTCGATGGTGAAGATTCGCCGAAACAAAATTATCAGATCCGATCCAGATTCGAATTCCGCACCAAAAGAAACACTTCTTCCTTGTCGCAACACCCAAGTTGTCGAACCAAGTTCATTCTGATCCGTCCAACTTTTTGAGATCTCGTCAATATGTTGGTTTAGGCCAATTCTCGATGGTGAGAAGATTCGCCAAAACAAAATATATCAATCCGATCCGGATTCAAATCCGCACCAAAATCGAATCACTTCTTCCTGTCGCACACCCAACGTGTGCACCAAGTTTCATAGATCCGTCTACAACTTTTTGGATATCGTGCGATATGTCGGTTTAGGCCAATCTCTCGATGGTGAAGATTCGCCGAAACAAAATTATCAGATCGGCATCCAGATTCGAAATCCGCACCAAAATGAAACACTTCTTCCTTGTCGCACACCCAAAGTGTGCCACCCAAGTTTTGTCGAATCCGTCTCAACTTTTTGAGATATCGTGCGATATGTTCGGTTTAGGCCCCAATCTCTCGATTGTGAAGATTCGCCAAACAAAATTATCAGATCCGGATCCGGATTCGAATCCGCACCAAATCGAACAACATTCTTCCTGTCGCACACCCAAAGTGTGAACCAAGTTTCGTCCGGATCCGTCAAAAACTTTTTGAGATATCGTGCGATATGTCGGTTTAGGCCCATCTCTCGATGGTGAAGATTGCGCCGAAAACAAAATTATCAAGATCGGATCCAGGATTCGAATCCGCACCAAAATCGATCATTTTCTTCTCTGTCGCAACCAAACTTGTGCACCAAGTTTCGTCCGATCCGTCTGCAACTTTTTTGAGATATCGTGCGATATGTCGGTTTAGGCCAATCTCTCGATGGTGAAGATTCGCCGAAACAAATTATCAGTCCGGATCCGATTCGAATCCGCCACACAAAATCGAATCATTTCTTTCTTGTCGCACACCCAACGTGTTGCACAGTTTCGTCCCGAATCCGTCTTTTAACTTTTGAGATATCGTGCGAATATGTCGGTTTAGCCTCCTATGCGTGAAGATTCGACGAAACAAAATTATCAGATCCGGATCCGGATTCGAAATCCGCACCAAAACAATCGAGTCATTTCCATGTCGCACACCCAACGTGTCACCAAGTTTCGTCCGGATCCGTCTCAACTTTTGAGATATCGTGCGATATGTCGGTTTAGGCCAATCTCTCGATGGTGAAGATTCGCGAAAACAAAAATTATCAGATCCGGATTCAAATCCGCACCAAAATCGAATACACTTCTTCCTTGTCGCACACCCAACGTTGTGCACCACAGTGCCTCTCGATCCGCTCCCAACTTCTTGACAGATATCGTGCAATATGTCGTTTAGGCCAATCTCTCGATGATGAAGATCGAAGCCGAAACAAATTAATCAGATCCGGATTCCAGGATTCAATCCGCACCAAAATGAAACACTTCTTCTTTGTCGCACACCCAAAGTGTGAACCAAGTTTTTGTCCGAATCTCGTCTCCAACATCTTTGACAGATATCGTCGCAATATGTTGGTTTAGGCCAATCCTCTCGATGGTGAAGATTCGCCAAAAACAAAATTATCAGATCCGATCCGGATTTCAGATTCCGCACCAAAATCGAATCACTTCTTCCTTGTCGCACACCCAACGTGTGAACCAAGTTTCTCCGGATCCGTCCTACAACTTTTTGAGATATCGTGCGATATGTCGTTTTCGGCAATCTCTCGATGGTGAAGATTCGCCGAAACAAAATTATCAGATCCGCATCCAGATTCGAATCCGCACCAAATGGAACATCTCTTCCTTGTCGCACACCCAACGTGTGCACCAAGTTTCTCTGAATTCCGTCTTAACTTTTTGAGATATCGTGCGATATGTTCGGTTTAGGCAAATCCTCTCGATGTGAAGTTTCGCCAGAAACAAAATTATCAGATCCGATCCAGATTCGAATCCGCCACCAAAATCGAAACACTTCTTCCTTGAGTCGCACACCCAACGTGCGAACCAAGTTTATCCTGATCCGTCTCCAACTTTTTGAGATATCGTGCGAGATGTCGGTTTAGGCCAATCCTCATGGTGTGAAGATTCGACAAACAAAATTATCAGATCCGGATCAAATTCGTCCGCACCAAAATTCGAACACTTTTCTTTTGTCGCACACCCAAGTGTGCACCAAGTTTTCTCCGATCCGTCCCAATTTTTGAGATATCGGGATAATATGTCAGTTTAGGGCAATCTCTCTGATGTGAAAAGATTCGCAACGAAACAAATTATCAGATCCAGATTCGGAATCCGCACCAAAATCGGAATCACTTCTTTCCTTGTGCACACCGCCTAACGTGGCAACCAAGTTTCTTCTGTATCCTGTCAAATCCAACTTTTTGAGATTATCGTTGCAATATGTCAGTTTAGGCCAATCTCTCGATGTGAGAGATTCGAAACAAAATTTCATAATCCGATTCCGGTATTCGAATCCGCACCAAAATCGAACACTTCTTCCTTGTCGCACACCCAACGTGGTGAACCAAGTTTCGTCCGGATCCGTCATACAACTTTTTGAGATATCGTGCAGATATGATCGGTAAGCCAATCTTCGATGGTAAGATTCCGCCGAAACAACAATATCAGTATCCGATCCGCGATTCGAATCTCGGCACCCAAATCGAATTCATTTCTTCTCGTTGTCGCACACCCAACTGTGAACCAATATTCATCCTTGATCCGTCACATTTACTTTTTGAGATTATCGTGCGATGATGTCGGGTTTAGGCCCAATCTCCGATTGGTGAAATTCGCCAGAAAAAAATATCAAGATCCGGATCGGATTCGAATCCGCCACCAAAATCGAATCACTTACTTCCTTGTCGCACACCCCAACGTGTGGACACCAAGTCTTCGTCTCAGATCCGTTCAAAACTTTTTGAGATTATCGTCGAATATGTCCGGTTAGGCCAATCTCTCGATGGTGAAGATTCGCAGAAAACAAAATTATCAGATCCAGATGTCGAATCCGCACCAGAAATCAACACACTTCTTCCTTGTCGCACACCCAACGTGTGACACGCAAGTTTCGTCGCGACCGTCTGCACTTTTTGAGATATCGTGCATATTCGGTTATGGATCTCAATGTTTCAGGAAGAATCCGTCGACATCCCGCCGTCCGCGCGAGAAATTCGCGAAACAAAATTATCAGATCCGGATTCGATCCGCCCAAAAATCTAACATTCTTCCTGTCGCACACCCAAACGTGTGAACCAAGTTTCGATCCGAATCCGTCACAACTTTTGAGATATCTAGTCCATATGTCGGTTTAGGCCAACCTCTCGATGGTGAGTGCTATGAAATGACAAAAATTATCAGATCCGGATGATTCGAATTCCGCACCAAATTCGTAAACACTTCTTCCTGTCGCACACCCAACGTGTGCCCAAGTTTCATTCCATTCCGTCAAAAACTTTTTGAGATATGTGCATATGTCGTTTAGGCCAATCTCTCGATGGTGGAAAGAGTTCGCCCGAAACAAAATTATCAATCCGGTGATTCGAATCCGCACCAAAATCGAGACCATTTCTTCCGGTCGCACCACACCCAATATGATGCACCAATTTCGTCCGATCCGTCCTACAACTTTTTGAGATATCGTTGTGTTCGATATTCGGGTTAGGCCATCTCTCGATGGGAAGATTCGACAGAAACCAAAAGTGGTATCAGATCCGGATCCGGGATTCGAATCCGCACCAAAATGAAACATATCTTCCTTGTCGCACACCCAACGTGTGCACAAGTTTTCGTCCTGAATCCTCTGCAACTTTTTGAGATATCGGTGCAATTATGTCGGTTTTAGGCCAATCTCTCGATGGTGAAGATTGGCGCAGTGAAACAAAAAATTATCAGATCCGGATGTCGGGATCATCCGCCACGCACATCGAATCACTTTTTCCTTTGTCGCCAACACCCAGCGTGTTGCAACCAAGTTTCTCTGATCCGTCTTGCAACTTTTTGAGATATTGCGATATGTCGGTTTAGGCCAATCTCTCGTGGTGAAGATTCGCAGAAACAAAATATCGATCCGATTCGAATTCCGCACCAAAATCATCACTTTTCCTTGTCGCACACCCAAAGTGTGCACCAGTTGTCCCGATCCGTCAAAAACTTTTTCAGATATAGTGCGATATGTCGGCTTGGTAAGCGCCATCTCTTGCAAGTTGTCTGTGAAAGGATTCGACCTATGAACAAAATTATCAATCCGGATCGGATTCGAATCCCACCCAAATCGAACATTCTTCCTTGTCGCACACCCACGTTGACAAGTTTCTCTGACCTCCGTCAACAACTTTTGAGATATCGTGCAATATGTCAGTTTAGGCCAATCTCTTGATGGTTGAAGATTCCCGAAACAAAATTATTCAGATCCGGATCGAACACCCGCACCAGAGATCGACAAGCACTTCTTCCTTGTCGCACACCCAAAGCACTGTTGAACCAAGTTTTCATCCTGATCCGTCAACAACTTTTGAG
>JAXMNL010001649.1:0-17752 GCA_035128595.1 Eptatretus atami
TAACACTCGCCCAGTCCGTTTCCCACTTGGTGCTTAATCGTCAGCACGTTAGAACACGTCATCTGTCGAAAACGATCATCGCATTAACAATTTGCTAAAGGTCAGTATCGGTCGTTTTGTGCACACATGAGCAGGACTGCTTCGATACTGACACATTCTGTGTAAATCTTTTATTGGATCTATTCAATCTAGCATTGTGAGATGCTCGTGTACAAAGTAAGCAAATGTTCCTTCATTGCCGGTGAAGGAAAACATCGACATCACATAATAAATTCTTTATTACAAAATGTACACGTTTCAAGTTTATAATTATATAAGACGTCCTGTTGTCATCAAGGTGAATTACTTCAGGTTCAGAAAAGCACTTGCCTAATCACCTGTTATGGAACTGGGGAGTTGGGGTATCATAGGGAGAGTTGGGACAACGGATGAGGTTAAAGATCCATGAGTTTGCGATTGACTGTGAAACCAGATTGACTTTCCAAATATCGGGTTTGTGGTTACAAACGCGAACGCCGCTGCGGGTCAATTACGAGACGGGTTTCGTTAGATTTTAATGAGATTTATCATTAATGTTTATTAAAAGTTTGGCGACCTTTTTCACCAGAATCTTTGCGATCATGCAAAACAGATCGTTATGAATTGTTACCTGCATAAAATTGTTGTGTGTGTTTTTTTTTTATGTGCACGATGCAAGCTTGACGAACTGAAAGACGGATCGCAGTACAGGAGAATCTGATCTCCGACAAAGATGAACAACATGGAAAAAGGCACACAAGGAGACAGTGGAGCAGCTTCAGGCACAGCGACTCTCCCTGAAAATTTGGTTGGACGAATCTTGTATGAGATGTGTGCCTCACGCGACCTTTCCTCCTTGCGACTTTTCAAAGTGCTCCACAGGACTGTGTTTCGTTAATGAAGATCTTGCAAAGTATTGTTCCCATCACTTTGCTTACTCTGAGTGGAAGACCCATTGCTTTTATGGTTGGTGGAACCTAACTAGCGACGGAAGTACCTTCCGGCCCACCTTCGTGGGCAATGGTGTGGGCACAGTTCTTGAAATGCACTTTTAATTTTTAGTCATCTTTGAAGAAATTTTAGTGATCACACATAGATAGAGAAAGTGATTTGTAATTACCGGCTACCACGAAGTCGCCTATCTCGCCACCGTGTCAGATTTGGAGTTTCGGGGACCATCCACATTTGCTCTATTTATAGTTAGAAGGTATGGCTGTGTCGGTAGTGTTCAAGCTGTGGACGCAATTGGGTCTCCTTTCTACCCATTGCAGACTCAGGTCGAAACTCATGAAGCAGGTTTCCAGCTATCCAAGGGACAAGACAGTTCGAAAAATCCTTTGTGTTGTGACAGCGCCGGACATGCGGCACACAGCAATCGCAAAAACGGGTTTGCACACCCTCAGGCCATCCACGACTCAAACCTTTGCTGGATAGTTGATGATCATGCAACATGGCGTCTCTCAGTCTCCAATTGGACAGGCTTTTCTCGAGCGCGTGCGGGGGAGGGGAGGTTTTCTTTTTTCTCAGTGATGCTCATGGTACAACCTCAGGGTTGTTGCCAAGCAAAATCACCCCGCACGTGTCCTCCATCGGCTCTCGGACTTAACGACGAGAACGGTCTGTGAAAATGCCCTATTGCACTAGCATGCAGCCATGCTTAAACCATGCTCCACCTTCCACGCACTCATCTTGTTTCCTTCTTCTTAAAAACGACTCTTTGTGAGAGCGGGACACACCATTGTGGAACTCCTTTTATGCGTGCAGAAACACAAACTTTGACAAAGATCTGTCATCGCCGACCGTAAAACCCGGCAAGAACGACCAAAGATTAACTGCACTAAAAAGAAAGGTTTTGCCATAGGGACCCGAACGTTTTGTAGTGCAATTTTAATCCGAAAAAAATTGTTTATATGCCACACATTTATCAGATAGAAGAAGAAAAAAGAAAATGCCATCAGCATCTTACATCATTACTATGTTACCGCAGGAGTGTGGCAGTCTAATATACTCTGTTCTGTAAAGCATCGCAGTCTGGGATTTACGACTGATAAATATTATCATTATTAGTGTGGAACGGGTAAAGGAACCGCTGGGGGGGGGCGGGTCTTTTGCGACTCACCAATTATGGGGTGGTGCCACAGATTCCCACTGCACCCACATGTACACGTACGTCTCACGCCCCGCAATGGACACGCGCACCCACGGCAACTGGGACGAGAGTGTACAAGCCTTTATTGCTAGAATGCATCTGTTTTTAATCTCAGTTTTTGACGGTGACTCTTTTATAAAGGTTGTAATGTTTTAATTTGACGTGTTTTTTTTAATAAAGAAACAGGACTTTGATCTTGTTTGTGTATCTTTCTTAAGGTTAAACACGTTTATTTTTTTTTTATTTTCTTTTGCAATTAACAGAATCGTGGAATAGTGAGTCCAACCTCGCGCAGATGCCAAAGTCTGTCGTTCATAGTAAAGCCTATACAAGAGCATGACCTGGAGATCAGACTGCATACTGACATACTATGCTGTATCGATTAAAAGGAATTAGATCTTCTGCTTCCTGGGTTGATACGAGCAGTTTTGCCAACACCGCCAAGTCCTTGTTCCAGCCCTCGTGAGGAACACCGCAACATTTGCCTCAGCATATCGTGGCCATCGCTCTGTTCACGATTTGCTCTCTGAAAAGTCCCAAGATGATCAACATCAGCTTTCAGTTTCCACTCTCGATGACGTCCTCTAATAGTTAGTCCTTTTCTTTTAAAGTTCTTTCCCCACTACACGTCGTGTGACCCATTCCATCTATATCCCTTCCAGTCCCCTTTTCTCTTTCCTTTTCACCTCCTGCATGCCACTTCTCCATGAATTCCCTTTCTTTTTGGATTAGTCAAGCCATCACATCCCACAAGGCAAAAAGATGCTAATCAAAGATTTCCTCAATATGCACTTGCGTAACTTACGTTGGAGTTTTGTTAAGGATCGTTATCAGCAGCAGCTTCTAGGGTAAGTGCACAAAAGCCTTGTTTCCTGCAGTTCACAAAGTCTGACAGACCAGAATGCGAGTGATCATTTCTGCTCCTGTCTTCACCAGACACGCCACCAACCTGGCCAGGAGACACCACACGGCTTCCTCTTAAATAATGTCTGTTACACATCTCGATCTTCCCAACTCGGCGCCATACCTGTGTTAGTGTGCGTCCCAGAGATGGTTGGCAGCAAGATCCGAGGAAAGGTCTGAGCAAATACCACAGGCCCAATAACAAACGTCCAAGTTACCTGTGTCCATAGTCAAGCAAACAATGAGTTGAACTGCAGAGGATTAGGTGAGGAACAATGCATAGCTTTCACCATGCAGCAATAAATGCACGGTGCTGAAAGTGTGTTATACCTGATGTACTTCATGACATAAATGGGAACATTTTAGTCAAAAACCTCCATTGGTGTGATAATCACTTGCAATAGGACAGTTGTCTTGTTAAGGCATCTCAAACCATTTATTCATAAGTTCATTGCATTTTTTAACTAGAAACAGCACTCTTATAAGCACATACCTCTACCATGCTGAACAGTTTACATGTTTTGTGTCCCACTGATAAGGCCCAGTCACACCTGACGTTTTAGCCAGCTTATGCCGATTTTGAAAAAAAATTTCTCTAAAAACGCTTGGCCACGATCAATTACGTTATGGGTAAGTTTTGGAAACATTAAGAGAGCACGCTGAAAAACCACGCCATACGTCGTAGACGTGGCTTCAGTCGTTGAATACTTTGCGTGTCCTCAAATTTTGCCATGCTGAAATTTTCACTTATCCAGCGTAATGACGCACAAGATTCCGCTACGCTGGCCATAAGTGTAGCACGTTATGCGATCGTTGACACATCGATCGACACACGTTAGCTTGTAAGTCATCATAAGTCGAAACACTCGAGTAATGTTAGCGTACACCAAACTTATTTAACCTGCTAATGATAACGTTTGTAGGCACGTTACGGCTCGTCTGCCACACTCCCACACACGTTACTTGTAAGTTTTACTCATAAGTCGAAACAACGTCAGTATGTTAGCGTCAGTGTTCCAGACCCCTGGTTTTTTTCTTTGTTTTTTTTTTCTTCGGTATGAACGGTGATTGTTGACACTTGATTCTAGTGCGGGTTATGATTTAAATCATGACGGCAGCCTATTAATGTATATTGATATTATAACCGCACTAGAAATCGAAGTCGTCAACTCACCGTCATACC
Source organism: Eptatretus atami (assembly GCA_035128595.1). NCBI lineage: Eukaryota > Metazoa > Chordata > Myxini > Myxiniformes > Myxinidae > Eptatretus > Eptatretus atami. The sequence continues at coordinate 4,254 of JAXMNL010001649.1, forward strand.
GAAGAAGAAAAATAAAAACCAGGAGTCTGAAACACTGACGCTAACCACTACTCGACGTGTTTCGACTTATGAGTTAACTTACAAGTAATTTTGTCGACGATTGTGCCAACGGATCGCATATCGTGCCTACAATTTTCCCATCAGCATGCGGAACGTGTGAGCATACGGCAAGGACGTCGTAAAATTTTTAACACGTTTTAAAATTTCAAGACGTCTCCACTTACTAAACGTATGATAGCGTACTTTGCGTTCTATTCACGTATACCAAACTACCCGATACCGTATTCGACATGCGCCAGCGTTTAAACGCATTTTCAGGCAGAGAGCGGCATCGCGTTGGCAAGATCGCCAAGGTTGACATGCGATGTTGACACTTTCATTTCTCCGTGCGATTTGATTTGAATCATTGTGCGGCACCTTTAATAGGTAATGCCACGTGATCGTGCGATACGTGCAGCGCCTATGCATAAGTTAGCACTATCGTGGGCATTAGGTTGCTGAGCGCCGACAACAGGCTAAGCATTCCTTGGTATAAGTATCTATAGACAACCGAAACGTCTCGTTCCGTTACTAATTATGTATATGCATACGACATCATCTTAATGAATCCGGGCTGAATCTTTAAAAAAACATCAAAGTCAGCGTAAGCCATGTTTTACATACATTTTGATACGTTGCCATTGCTGCTTAAAACTCAAGAGTTGACTGAGGCCTAAGGCCGGATCGCATCCAGACGAACCTAAATCTTATCAGCTTCTTGTCACCACACGCTGCCGCAATAACACCGAGATTGTCATAAATCGCATCGACAAGTTGTTGAGATATTGTTGGCTACATATGTTTTTGTCCAATCTCTCAAATTGGTGAAGAATTACTTAAATTATGTAGTATCTGGCCCAAAGCTAATCAATTATCTTGCCAAACACCCACCTGATCCACCAAATTTCATCTGGTCCATCCATAACTTGTGAGATATCCTGTCAACAGACAGATATACAGTTGTACAAAAATCTCCACTTTCAGACGAGAGAGGGAATGCTTAATGGAATATTAAGCAATGTGATGTCTTTGTGTTATTCGAGTTTTACGCTGGCGTAATGAATAGGGGGTTGTCATGGACGAGGTTACCATTATTTCAGGAGGAGTTCTCACAGCTGGGATCCGTGACAGGTTCCCAAAGGTGTGCCAAGATCTCAAACATCACCATCCATTACCTGCATTTTCAAGGAGCTCCAGAAGCACTAATTGATGACAGAAAATGTGGAACATAGAAGGTGAAATAAAACAACACCGTTCCTTACTCACGAGCATGCACATCATTTCACCTAGTGTGATCTTCCTTCCCAGAGAAATTTATTAATTGCCTTAAATCTGCTCTCGAGGTTCTTCTGTTTGAATTGTTCTACCGTGTGAGCAGTTAAACCCAATTCATAATGCAAACGATGGGTGAGGGAATTCTGACTTTTGTAAATCTTGTTGCCAGTGGCGGCAGCATAGCCCTGGAGTCGCACACTCGCCATCCAACTGTCTCGCCTTGGTTAGAATCTCGGCCCAATTATAAACTGTCATCCCAGTGTTCACAGGATGGCGATTCGTTCAACGTGGCACGTCCCTCGATGGACGTTTAAAACTTGGCGTCATATCTGCCGGCATATAGTTGTAGCGTTAACGATCCCCCGTGTCCTTCACGAAAAGTAGGTGAGCTATCTATAGAACAAATTACAATGTCCTGCCTTGCTCCTGAGTCGAGAGTGTTGACTCGACCAGGGTTTAGCCTCATTACTGTTTGGCAACACACCCATCTTGCATCGGGCATAATGATGATGCATTAATACTGCATGTTTGAGTAACGATTTCAGTAATGCTCTGTGCAGATCTAATTCGAATAATCTTCAGTTAAGACAAGTTTCTCTTACAATAAATAAACTGAACACATTTTGGTGGAGTGGCAAACTCTTCACAGAGCAGAGTATACACCAGGCGTGAACAGACCGGTCAGCCTGCGAGGTATGCACTTTACCAAATGCCGTTCTAGTTCTATACGGTATCCCTCGCTTTACGGCGAAGGGTTATGTTCTGCCAAATTCCTCTGTTAATGTGATATCTGTAAATTGAAACCAATTTCCCATATAACTCCCATTATACAAGTGGAGAATGAGATAGGTTTCTTACGGGAACAAATCGTAACTCTAGTATGTAACAAAATACACTTAACGGCAACAACTTTATTCAAGGACTGACATACTTTAAACCTTAACTATTACGTAATACGTGTATGTGTACTATAATGAGATAAGTAATAATCCAAACATCAGGCATGCAAACCATGTTTCATACGTCACTTCCTATTGCCGCGATAACTTTCTACACTTAGAGTTTAGGTTGGAGGCGTTAAGAGTGAAATCCCAACAGAAATTCCCACCAGGACGAGCCAGAAGGGATGCGAGGTGGCGGGGGGGGGGGTGCCTCTACCCATAACCATCCATATATCATTTTATCACAGAGACAACATGCGTCCATAACATTGAGTGAAAGCGAAACATTCAACATTGATTACTTCACGGATCGTAACGTGCACTTATCTAATCAATTCACGATATAGAGATCGTTTAAACTCAAAAATTGTCAAATTTAAATCATGGTGACAATTTTATTTTAGCATGAGTTCTATAGCCGAATATTATTATATGATATCAAATGTCCGAAATCGTACGGTATACGAATACAGAACGGATGTACACATCTTGCCTCCAAAGTTACACACACAGTCCTAAAACTTTTGTAAACTTGACACTGAGGCACCTTAATGAGCAAGGTGACTTGAATTGCATTTATACTGTTTGCCTCAAAGTCATCTGGTGTATTCTTAAACAGAGAGAACACAGAGAGAGACACACACACAAGAGAGAGACCACAAGAGAGAGGAGCACAGAACAACAAAACACACTGTTTTAGGACTCCAAATTTCCATTGTAGTTGAATTATCACTACTCGTTTCCGTTTGAACAAATTCCAAATGCGGGGATTACCGTGATCTTTTTCTTGTACACCTGGGAGCGGCAGAAGGTCAGTCATTATCCCCTCTGGTATATAATACAGTTGATCTTGACTCGGGTCCATCGTCGGATGCGTGAAACGCAGAAGCCATAGAAAGCCTCAAGAAACGTCGTGTTTCCTCCATTTCAGTTATATAAACAGCAGTAGCGACGTTTAAAAAGGTAATCAACGTATTTGTGGTTTATAATGTATTTTACTTTTAGTAGCGGGTGCCGCCGTAAACATCACCAGACTAGCTATTTATGCCGTTACACGGTGTTTGTCCAGGAAGAAAAACCCTTTGGGAGGAAGGGGTATCTTAGAATTAATATAGTTTTTAAGAACATTATTATGTCTATTAATTATCGATTAAATATTATTACTTTGTTAATGAGAAGCGGCCTTGGCCAAAATGTCACAATTAGCTATCTTAACATAGATATACACTTACCATGGATTTCGCCCAAGGTGGAATCCCTTGGGAGGGGTAAGTGAGTCGCTACAAACCGCCATCATGACGCTTAGCCCTCTTGTCAAATTTGATTGAGATTGGATAAGTAATGCCGAATGTATCATGGTCGACAGACAGACAGACACAAATTACGTATTTTAGATATGTGTCTAATTGCGCACCATGCTCACGGTACCCTTTTGATTTTTTTCCACCAAATGCTGATGTTAAAATTGCCCCACGTGGAGTCTGACTTACAGCGGGATATCAGAATTCCTTTTCTTGAATGCTGACAGGGGAGGTCAGGCTGGGTACGAGAGGTGTGAATGCTGTCAAAGGTTAAAGTACTAGTTTCTTCCTGTCTTCAACTCATTATTCCTCATTTTCATTCATGCCTCGTGAAAAAGTTGCACATCAACATGAATTTATTCCTCACAGCACCTTCTGTGCTCATCTCAGTCTCATCACATTCATAACCTCTGTGCTCTGATTTGCCTTGGTGGTGAGCTTGACTCACCCAAGCATTTGTATTAGATGTCGCATAGCCTTTGTGCCCCATGGCAAGCACACTCCCCTCGCTCCCAAGCTGAAAGGCTTCACAAAAAACCCGCACACATTTCACAAGCACATCAATAGCGATCTGTTTCTTCCGCCTTCCCCTCCTCCATCATCCTCGTCCTCCAATCACCTGCCCAAACTTCTCTCTTTTGTTACATCGTCGTTTTTCTTTCCCAAATTGGATTCGGCTCTGTGATCTTGATTCGAGTCAATTTACACGATGGAGTATGCGGGAATGGGCCACAACAAACATAGAGAGCGTTCAAGTGGAGTGTGTCATATATATTCTAATTCAGGCATTATAATGAACGCATCAGTGAATATGAGTACAGAGGTCTTCTTAAATTTTACCACCTTGATGGAGTAGATCATGTGCCACAGGTTGAGACCGCCGTGCAAGCAGTAGGTTGTAAGACGTGTCCAGCAGCGACTCCACACCTTCAGCACACAACGCTTTCAGGCCACCTCACTCATCTGCTAATTGCCCAGCAAATAGCAAAGTCGCCAAAATAATCCCTATAAATAAATAAATTAACAAGGAGTGAATTAATTGAGTGAGGGTTACACAGTATCCAAACGCTCAAAAAAAGCGGCGAGTGTTCACACAAGATGGGTTTCAAGACCTGCTTCATGTAGATTATTCTGCAAGACCTGCAGGCAGAAATGACACAGGTGCAATGCTCAGCCATGTTTGCACGAGTCCTCGTGTGCTGACACATTTGCTTGTGGGAGACCATGTTACCCCGATCGGCTGCCTACACTCAATAATAGCTCTCCATTGTTCGGAACATGGAATTATTCATGGCGGAGAGCATCCTTTCTGAAGAAGCAACTCTTTAAATTGATCTCATGGTGACGGAAACTCTAAACTCGAGTGCTGCTGAGGCTGTCCAACAGGATGTTACAAGTTACCGACTTACCTTTTAGCTGTCTACCTTGGGTCGATTCCTAAACATGACTATAAATACGGATTGCTGCATTCAGGCAGGGCCGTTGCATACATGTCAGAATGGACGATGATAAACCCTACGCTAAAACCTACAGGAGGCACCCTGCATCCAGCACAACAACCAAAGCCCTGAGAAAATGGTGCACACTCGAAAGTCTCCGTCTTCAGATGCGCTTGCTTGAGACAGTTGAGAAGATTTCTCTTTTTGTGCACAGACACAGACTACCGAACTGCACAAGAACAACACAGGTTAACCTGAGAAATGTGGAATGATTGTTACTACTGATGTCCCCATCACAGATGAATCCTTAACAACCGAGCAGAGCAGCGGCAAAGCAGATCTCGACTGAACATCGCGGACTGTGCATGGATAGCAATCCTTAATGCTCAGTTACCATGCAACAACAGGACAATTGGGATGTCAACTATTCAAACTTTTAATCGATCACAAACCTGCATCCCCACCCAGACAATACCTCATATGTCATTATTTTAATCGGGTTTTATTAAATAAACACCATTCCTGCCCCACCTCATTAGTCATTCCGATCTTCTTGCTAGCTGTCGTAAAATGACATTCATGAGGACACATCAATATTTTTATTCGTGAAATCTTAAGTGTGTGTAAATAATTTTGGCAAAATCATACCACGTGCTTGTAACATGAAGAGACGATGATGCAGCATCACCTAGGGAGTGCTCAAATTAAAACGCCCAAACAAAGCTTCTTGGGGGGGGGTAATGAGTGAACGTACAACAATCGCTCTTTGTAATGGACCTTTTGGATGAGCTTTGGAGGTACCGTGTAGAATCTTGCACCAAAACGAAATAACCCACCTTCCAAAACCTGTTTGCTAATCTGAGATATCTTCCACTGGTTTCAGAAGACATAAGCGCCAGAACTTCCAGAGGCCTTTGCAGACCCCTTGGTCACAAAGATCCAGCCAAGTCCATGGGGCAGCCAGCAGCTTAATAGATGCGATTACAGATGACCAAGATCTTTGCTATGTGCCAGGAAATTGGTCTCTTTGAGCAATGCAAGAACCTCATCTGCATGTAGTAGAGAAGAATGGGGATCAGCATTATAAGAAATTTCGCTCGAAGAAATGTGTTTCTATACAAGTGTTGCGTAAACGGCAATCCTTCACTGCAGTAATTGCTGCTGCAGCGCTTTCTCTACTTACTTGTATGATGCCCGTTCGATTAACAACCGGATCAGTTGCTCTTTCTCGCTGGGCTCGTCTCAACATCGCTTGATACGTGCACAAGTTCATTTCCATTGAATCTTTCATTTAGCAGTAACATAAAGGACCATTGTTACCTTTCACAGACGACAACTTTACTCAATACCACTGCAGTGGAATCTCTGATGCCAAGTCCAAAGTCGTTAGAAAGGCTGTTCTAGTGAAACCAGGATTGGAATATATTATGGGGAAAGCAAAAGCAACAAAGCGTTAAAAACAGACAGGTCATGAATGTGAAACAGAGAGCTTCTTCCAGCAAGCAGCATTGAGCCAGTAGTAATGAGACTGTAGGAATGCTGATTCAGGAGTAATAGGAGGTCCTAGCAAACGCTGCAATCAGGCATTTCGCCCACATGTATCCTCCTTGAACCAGGGCTTGTACTAGCTGTAGCAAGCACCAATCTTTCTATCTTGTCTCCATCCCCTCGAATTGTGCTGCTGTACACATATCTCTGTTTTCCATCTCCTTTTTGTCTTTCCATCAATCCAATTCTTCTCACCAACCAACTCTCCATTTTCTTCTGCACGACTTTCTGATATTTCCAGATTGCTGCCACTGTCTCGCTGGAGCCTTGCACCTGTCCTTTAATCTCTGGATTTTCCCTTTTTATCTTCCACCTTTTTTCCCTCTGTCCCCAACACAGTTGTCTTGATCAACAATCCTGCAGTGCACACATGAGACCTTGCTATTCAAGCGCCAAAGCACAGAGAGTTGTGACTGCAAAACAGAGAACCACACAAGCGGCATAGCTGCTCAGAATAGCAAAGATCTTTGTGTAATTATGTGCAGTTCCTGCTGGATTGAGCAAACCCAGAACTTAAGACAAACGACATTGCTTACCACACTTGCTGCTCAAGCCTGAGATATGGGAAGTACTTTCTCCCTTCCATGTATTGATCTCCCAGAGCTCGGTCTTTCTCTCTGCTTTACGAAATGCTGCCCGGCTGAAAGAAACGTCAAGACTACTGGAAAAAGTATCAGTCGAACAAATTATGCGAGAAAAACACAAATGGTGATCAGTGCTTGTGCTGCTGTCCTGCACTGATCTGACCTTTCCCGTGCTTTACGAAGAATTGAGACTTACCTGTTTGTCCATTTGTGGTGGATGCATTGGTTTGTATGTAAGTATTCTGCAAGGTAAAATGGCTTTCCCTCTCACCTGGCTACCGTTCGATCCGCTTGGGTCTGCAAAGCGACGGACTCTGGCTGCTTTGTACTCGGGTGCGTTGAGTGGTTCTGGAGGCTGTGTGACCAGAATGAAAGAATGAAAGCACGACTCGATCCCAAGGACACTGGCTAAAGATTGTCATTTGGAAGCCATTCGATACATATTGCCCTCACGCGCTTGCAGACGCAAACTTTAAGTAGCACCTCGCCCCTTATAGCTGTGTAGCTTGTTTAAATCTCGGCTCAGTTTAAACTGTCATCCCGGTTGTTCCAAGCGGTGATTCGTCAACATGTGTGCCGTCCTTCAGGATGGTACGTTAAACTGGTTGTCCTTTCCCGCTTTTGTTGGTGGACGTTAAAGGTCCCACTCATGTCTCATGTGAAAGGAAACTATCCCGCACTGCCAAAATTGCAATTTCCTCCCTACACACTTCAAGTCAAACTCATACCTGGCCCTCCGGTTCATGAAGACTTGGCCAAAATACTGCCCCTGCAACCCACGAGAACCTGGCAATATCTGTGGCATCAGGAAAGAAGAGAAGAAGAAGAAGCATAATTGCCTCGCAGACGCCATCTTCTTTCTTTTGATCCATGTTAATGGTGCTACGATGATATGTCCACATTCCTGCCGGTGCAACGCTGGCCATCTTAAGGTTTCTCATGTGTCTGACTATTTTAATGTCTTACACTGTGAGAACCCTGGGAGAGGATCAAAACAGCAAAGGCTTACGTCTTGGTAGCCTTTTTTCATGGTTGCTTTATGCAGTTTCTTCGGCTATCAAGAGCATGGAGGAGTGAATATATGTGAGACACCTGCTTGAAATGTCTTTGCTGCACATCAGAAAACCCGTTACGACCATACATTGAGCCGTATGATTTTTTTTGGGGGGGGGTAAATTTGTGGGTGAGCTCAGGTGAACTGTTCCAACTAATGAGGTGGAACACGACAGACGGACGAGCATGTACTTTCACGTTATAGAATAGTTCGAAATAACAGCAAGAACCCGCATAACTCCAGGGTAAAAGCCTTTGCGTGAGAGAATCTCCTGTTAGTTATTGTGGTGGTGTTACAGTACAAAGACGCTGCCTCAATCTCTGAAGCCTATCTTCACAAGTGGCCTATGATGTATTCAGCTAAACTCTTTTAACGTCTTTTGTCATTCTTACACTGACAGGGAAACTTATAGGAGAGCATGACAGATGGTGAATATGGACAGCTCCTGAATGATGTCTTTGGCTTGCATCAGCAGAAGCACCAACATTGCGGCGTATATTTTTTGGGGGGGGTTGAAATTGTGGTAGGTCAGTGCGAACGTGTCCAACCAACGTGTGGGAACAGAATATTACACAGCAAGGCATGGAGAACAGCATATATTATATAAGTAAATATTATAGATTATTAGTGATAACATCACAGGGCTTTTCCTCGAAGACATTTGATTGTAGTATCATTTTGAATCGGAGTCGGGCCATTTTTGCTAACATACGAAGAACCTCTTTTATCACTTGCGAGCTGTGTGTTGGCTTTTGATTTACGTGGCGCTGGTATCCTAGGGTTCTGAGTTTCAAGCCCCTTGCCGCAGTGGGTTGACTCATGCCTGTTCACCTTCCGAGTCGGCGAGAATGAATACCAGTTCCAGGTGTGTACTGGTAGAGGGCACTGCTAGAGCGACACAGTCACCCTTCCAAGAAATGGTAGCTATCCGCCGCAGCTAAGGCTGCCATACGTCAAGAAGTGAAGAAGGAATAATTGGCTTGTAATTTGCAAGGCGTCTCGGCGGTGGTTTGCCAAAGTCGGTTGATTGGAAACTAACTGGTTTGGAAATCGATAGCAAGCCACCTTGTCAGTGAGGGAACACCCACCCCAGCCCCTGATCGCTTGCCAAGCGGGCTTCCATAGCAGCTTGCAAAATTGTTGATATGGAAAGGTGCGCTTGCAAATGGATTACAAGTCGCTTGCTATGGAACACACCCGACGAGCTCTCAGAGCTCCAGTAGAATTGGTTGACTGTGATGGTTGAAAGCGAGCACCCTTGGAAGAAACTGACATTCTGCAGGGTCTTCCAGATCTGCTCACTGGCTGGATGGCCATGTTTCATGTCTGATCAACCCGTTTGTTAGCTGATAGACATGAATCCAGGATTCCAATCCCGAAAGCTTGCATAGGAGACTTTTACAAACCCACTGACTATTGTACACTGCCTCCTCTAGTTGCAGTGATCACATTTACGTCAGGTATGTCAATGTATGGGCCGATAAAGGAAACGGAAGTGAATGAAAAAGTATTTATATTAATGAGATGAGTTTTGTCATCAGGACCTGGTGGTGTTGAGATGGTGACAATGTGTTGAGTTATATGAAGTTCCACGAACGTACTGTTAAACCAAAAGGGTGAGTCTGTGTGAGAGGGGATCGTGAATCGCGGTTTGAACCTGGAGGGCTTGATGTTAGGAAGAAATGGGGGTTAGGAACAGACAGGGGGAGGACGTTATTTTATAATTTTTAGATAATTACGATCAGGCTTCGAGAAGAGAATCAAAACACTGAAACGGATCAGGACCCTAACAAAACAACAAAACAAAAAACGAGACAGAGATAAGACAGCGGAGATTGAAGGACAAATTGTGTAATTACAAAGAAACATTTTTATCCAAACTCTGTCTTGTTGAAACAGTCAAAAACATGGGCGTGGTTTCCATTACCAATTGCTTGTACCGCTCGCCAGCCAGCCGTTCCTGATCAACGTGATTCGTTGGAGTGCTTCCGTCGAGTGCTTTAGCTACTTGTCGAGCGCTCGACAAGCCGTGAATAACACGAAATGAAAAACAATAATTAATAACATAAACAAAATCACAAATTAGACAAAATAAATAAAAAAGAAACAATCAAAACCCCCCTAAGTTCAACCCTTAAATAGCATATATTAATAAAAAAACTCTTTTAAAGTGATGTCTCGCAATAATTCTCTACATTTGCCTCAAATATTAAACTTCCATTCTTTAATGGTGCCTCTCCTTTCTCATTCTCTCCTTCCTCTCTCTTTCTTCCTCCTCTTCTCCTCTCCCGCCTTCTCTCTCCTCTCTCTTCCTTCTCTTCCTTCCTTCTCCTGCCTCCTCCACTATCTTCCTCAAATGCTGTTCCCTTTTTAAATTGCATGTCACAGAAAGGTCCTTCCAGGCCGTGTTTCACCACCTCCGTTCTTCACCTGGTGAACATGAGTGCGAAGATGAGAATACGGCGCAGGCTGCGGCGAGACGGGTCTGCGGTCCTCCCGGCCCGGAGCTTCGAGTCCGAATCTCCATTCCGCGCTCCACGTTCCATGTAACGGGGTTCGCGCGCAAGCACTAACCGTTGCCAGGGTGATACGACGCCGCCACGCCCCCTCACCGCGCACTTCTTTCCCCCCAGAGACAGAACCGACGTAGTTTCGAGCAATCGTCCCTTGACCTTGCATAACCGACCTTTCCACCACGATCGCTCACCCTCTCGGCTCTCTCTCTCTCTCTTGTGATTGCTCACCGCTTTCCTCCCTCTTTTCGCCCACACACGTGGACGTCGCGATACCGACCAATCGTGGGCCTCTGTGCTGACGAAGAGCCCAACAGTCCGTCCAATGGGCGAACCCCCTCCGGCGCAACAAACTTAGTCCCAGGGTGTTTTCCTACGTGCCCACGCCGCCGACTGCTCCAGTCCTGTGTGTGTTGCGAGTTCGCATGATTTCGAGTTTCCGCCGCTGTCGGCATCGACGGCAGAACGGGCGTATCCTCCGATGGGGTGGCCAGATGATTTGTCGCTAATCGCGAGGGTCGTCGAACGCGACTCGCCTGCAGGGAAGTTTTAAAACAGAGCAAAATGTGCGGCCGAAGCCGCGCCAGGCACTAGCAGATCGAAGTGGGATTTTGTAAACAAGGAGAATGAAGAACCAATCGTCCTTCGTGAACACGAGTTTTTGGCCATTTTTCACTCTTTTGTCTTCGAGCGAAGGGTGAACGCCTGAAACGTCAGTTTCTGTTCCCGGACGGCCGCTTGACCTGAAAACACCTCGATTCAAGAACAACTCAGTGCTTGATTCCATCCCCGGAATTTTGTCGATACCAAACCCCCCCCCCTCCCCTCCTTTACACCCCGTTCCCCCCCCCCTGTCCCCTTTTCTTTACTACCCCGTCCCTCTCTCTCCCTTCCACCTATCCATTTGCGACCCCGACCCTTCGCTCCCCAGATTTTTCCCATTCGTTAAGAGGATTTTCCACACGACGTTACAATCCGCTCTCTCGGTTTACTCTCACCCGCGCTTTCCTCTCAACAATCCAACTCCTCAACCCCCTCCCCAAGCTCCTTCAACCCCGCCCAAACCTCACTCAACCGCGCCCCCAAACTCTTCATCTTACAACAGCCGATCTACTACTAGCAGACCAACAACCACAACGAACGCTTCATCTTCATTTTACCGATACCAGTAATCCTCTCCCCTCTCCCTCTCCCCCCTCCCTCATTACCTGCTTCCTTCCTCTTCAGAGGCATTTATTTCGCCTCTGCCGCTCACCGGCTCCTCTCCCTCCCTCGTCCCCTCACCACCTGCTAATCCCATCCAAGCTGATCTCTGCCGTTGCCCGCTGTGCACGGCCCGGCCATGGCCGAGGCGGAGGAGATGCGAGACCCGGACGCCGAGGTGGACATCGACCCGGAGTTCGCGCCACAAACTCGCCAGCGAGCGTGCACCTGGCCGCGACCCCGCCGGCCTTGCGTTCCGGGGAAGGACGGGGAGGCCGCAGAGGCAGCGTCGAGTCCTCCGGCCGAAGGAAGCGCCGATCCTTGCGTCCCCGGTAACGGTCTCGGAGCACCGAGCGGGGCCGAGGTGTCTCCCGGGGCCGCGCTCGGCGGGTCGGCCACGTCCGCCGTGACCGTGGTCACCGCCAAGAAGACCACTTCGTCCCGGAGGAACCCCTGGGGGAACCTTTCGTACGCGGACTTGATCACGCAGGCCATCGAGAGCAGTCCCGAGAAGCGCATGACCCTGTCGCAGATCTACGACTGGATGGTCCGATGTGTGCCCTACTTTAAGGACAAGGGAGACAACAACAGCTCGGCCGGATGGAAGGTAGTGCACAACCTGCTGCTGCTGCTGCTGTCCTTGTCTACCTTTAGTCTTGCATGGACCCTCCGTCTCTCTGATATCTACCCGTGTGTTGCAGACCCTTCCCAGGATGTTACAGAGAACTTGTATTGTTGTGATGTTTCTCGACGTCACGTGATGTAGCTTGTTGGGGTAGAGCTTGGAGCCGCGGAGCTCGAATTTCCATCCAGCTGTAAACTGCCGCCTTGGTGTTTCGCGCACAGGTCCACGAGGGACCCCGTCTGCCAGCGCGATTCGTTGTGCACTTTGAAGATCCGCACGGTATCTTTCACGAAGAGTCGGCGAGTTATCGCCGGCATCCTGACCACCTTTCAAATTTTGCCCTCGAAAGTCGAACGTCGCTCCTGGTCAGCCGGTTCGTGAAAGGCTTGGGTCAGAAACTTTCCCCCCTCTGAACGGCACAAGAAGGCTGCGATAATTGTGGCCGCAGTAGTAGTCGTAGTCGTAGTAGTAGTAGTAGTAGTAGTCGTAGTCGTAGTAGTAGTAGTAGTAGTAGTAGTAGTATTTGGGTTGAAAGTTCACTGACTGATTTATTATTTAATTTATATATTTTGGGATCGTTGCGACATTTTGTGTCCGCTCCGCTTGCCACAACCCGTGCCCGAATCTCTGTAACAAGCCTCGTGTTCTGTTTGGCACATCGGCCATTGTGTGTGCTTGGGGGTTTCAATGACAAATTAATTTGGGTTCTGTTCCCCTCGGACAATCATTGGGTCATTCGCTCTGATAAACCTGTGCGTGATTGAATAAACTTGTGTTTGACAGTGTCAGTGCCGCTCTGCGGAAGTTTTTCTAAGACAATCATTTGCTCATTGTTTGTTTGTTTTTATTTGTGTGGAAGGAAATCAATTTGTATACTTCGTGGCCCCATCTGGTTGACCACTAAACGTTCTGCTTATGAAACCGAACGATGTTTATTTGTAATGTTGCTCGTGAAAAAAAAAATGTAGTTGTGCACA
>JAXMNL010001652.1:0-17019 GCA_035128595.1 Eptatretus atami
GGGAGATTTTCCACAGTTTTAATTTACCTGTGATTCATTCGCCATCGATCAACTTTAAATGTGCAAGCACCATCGAAACATGTGGACATTCATTCATTCATTCATTCTATTCCCATACGATGTTCGCAACACATTTTGCACAACACAGAATTGTAAAATTAACAGGCTCGTGTTCGACTTTGATCGCTATAATTCCTGAGGGAGTGAAAAGTAAAGCAGGGCATCGGTCTTGAAGGAAAGAAGGCAGAATTCCACAGCTTACGTTTGTGCTTTTAAAGTCGTGCATATAAATGTCATGAAAGCAAACTATCTTCAATCCAGGACTCTTTTGGGCCTGTTACGCGCAGCATAAATGCACCATGACCTCGTTTTCCTTAAACAGGAGGACAGAATATACAGTTGCATCATTTTTTCCACGGAAGGGTCAAATGGTCCAAGTGTCAGAATCTTTGTATACTAATCGGGTCGAGACTGCCAAACTTCTCAGACTCGAGCAGATTTCGACCATTACACACAGCCACCTTTATTTGTTAATTTGGCCCCAAATTGCTCAATATCAGGATTGCATTACGAATGGACATACCGATAGCACATCGTGCTGCTTTGTCAAATTCCATTTGAACGTTTTATTTTGAACAATATTTGACTAATTGTTTAAAAAAAGTAGAATATTGTGTCTGTGGGCACATTTTTCATCATGGACGAACTGACAGATCTTTATACTATATATATTGTAATGGTAGTCGGATTCAGGCCATTTCTTGATCACAATTCCTGATACCAATGTAACGGGGGGGGGATGGGCTTGTGGGGGGATACGTATCAATCCTTCCTCCACCCCCACCGATCACCATTTTAGTGACGGACCTCGAAGGAAATATATGCCATCCGCCGGGAAGCCAAACAGATCTTTACTTTTGATTTTCGGCGGACAGAAAACTCCACAAGAATGTCTCTACAGCCGGTTCGTCCATCTATTATGATGGGGTCAGACATTGCACTCAAGACAACCAGTGTTGGTTTTATTGAACTTCCTATCGAGGTTTGGCGCCATTCCTAACAGCGCAAGACTTATTCACGCTGCATTTAATTTCCACATTAACGAATTGCAGCCAGGCCAAACACAGAAGGTGAAAACTGGTTTAACTCGTAGAGCGCATACCTCCGGCCACGTAATTGCTTAACCACGGGAAACATATCGCCAATACATTTTGAAATATCATGCTATTACAGGACATATCATTTTTGGCCGGATCTCTCATTGGTGAAGAATCACATTTAAACAATTAAATAATCTCTATCCGGATCCAGATCTTCGCACTAATTATTTAATCAGCTAGTCTTGTCACACACACCAAACCTTGTCCACCAAATTTCACCGGATCTGTCCACAGCTTTTTTGAATATCCTGTACACAAAACCAGATAAACGGATAGAAAGGGGGTGAAAACATAAACCTCCTTCACCGATCGGTGCGAGGTATAAACAATAAGGGTGTTTAACAGAGGAAAGATGTACAAGGACGTAGTCATGTGTAATTACATCATGAACAATTTAGATACATTCTCTCGATCTGTGGTGATTATCAGTTTTCTTGACTACTCATATGATCAGTTATGTGCAAGCGTAGGTGGGGAGGCATGACTAAGACAAAGTGGAGAATAACCTGACGGCCCGTAGCGTTGCTGTGTTGATTGGCGAAGGTTTCTCTGGGAGATTAAGATGCGTGCTTTGGCGTGGTAAAGAAGGGGTTTGCGGTGTTTGCGTCTGGGTCCGGTCTCTTCATTCATTCATGCTTTGTCAGCGCCATTGTCTCCGGGGCTGCTTTAGCAGGATCGGTCTTCTCATTATTTCAGCATCACCACCATTTGTTCGGCAGCTAATGCGGCTTCTCCCAAAATTTTGGTCCGTGGCATAATTCAGGGTATCTTTGAGGGAGATCGCTATGGCTTGCGGTACTGTGTTGATCGTTACTATCATGTAAGAAACACATCAGGACAGCAACCAGGAATGAGTTTGAGGGATTCACGAAGGAGGAGGAAGGAAAGGGGATTGGACACATGAGGAGGGTAGGCGAATTGCACTCTTCATCTCCGAATTACACTCTTCGACACGTGGCTGTCATTTTACCTAGATACGTAGTTTGTGCTAAAATGTACGAATGGAACACCCGTTACCCCGTCAAATTCCCCCGACTATATCATATATCTAATATATATATATATACACACACACACCACACACACACACACACACACCACACAAACAACACACACATACATAACGGAAGTAAGAAGGCAAAAAAGAAAACAATCTGAGCCGAAAAGATAAAATTCCTTGTTAAAATCCTGCGTTTTCAGAAGAATCCTATTTTCCGCCTCAGAGGGGGTAACAATAAGACAACCAGACGTGAAGCTACAGAGACATTAGCTGTGACTTATGGACGTCCGATGGAAATGGCTACACTCATGATTGGCCTGTGAAGGGGACCAATCGGCACGAGCGTTTGGACAATCTAATAAGGGGGGGGTTCGGAGGTTGATTTGCGTTTCTGGTTCTGGCGCGGGTAATGTAAATCGGGTTAAAGGCCTAAGGCTATGCACCCCTATCTCTACTTTTTTTTATGGCGGAATTTTTTTGGCTTTAATTTCAGTTACATGTGGGTTAAGTTGTGGGGTGACAATTGTGGGTTACACTCACCAATTTGTTGAAGGCTCTGCCGCACATGCATGCATACATAGTCCAAAAACGAACTGCTTTTACATTATATTAGATATTTAGTCTTTTCGTAAGTTTAATCCTGACTGTAAAATGTCATCTGGTTAAGATGGTAGGAGAGGCGTCATAGGAGCACATCTCCAGTGGAGGCCAGCAGTTCTTCTGTCAGCAGAATTCATGCCGAAGATCGTCGCCAAGCAGTGTCCCTATTCTATCACAGTCGCTCTTGACTAAATGCGTAGATTAAAACAACTTGGCATTTTGGCTCATGATTGAATAGGTTTCACAAGGATAAAAGTTGCATGAGATATGATGCATAGAATTACATTCACCGTTACAAATGCTTTTGTAATAAAAAAAAACATTTTGGGAGGGGGAATTAATTGCTTTTGCAGTGTAATGGTATTTTGATGTGAAAGTATTCTGTGTTTGTATATCGTTTGTGTCTTCGCTTTCAGAAGACGATCGAATGTGGGATGTCGAGAGCTTGGAGGTCTCCCTGGGGGAGAACGGACAGCCTGAGCGCAGGCAGATGCCAGCCACATGGATGGAGGAAGCCTAACGCCAGGTGCGCTAGTGATGGGCTACTCAGTGCAGCCCAGCTGCCTTGTTGCTAGCCCTCGCTACATTCCCTCTCCTTGACTTCACCACCATGCACTTGCGAGTCACCGCCGCTGAGCCGTCCCCCGACCGTATCGTGGGCAACTGAGTCAGGGGCCCAGGTACCTTCGAGTGGGTTAATGAGGCAAGGAGAACTTGAGCATCAAACAAATGGAAGACCTGTGTAACAAATAAAGAAAGAAACCACACATGGAAATGTCCGACTGGGACCAACAGAAGAGTGATGAGCCACTGTATCTAAAGTGTTGTTCACTTTTTACCGCTTTGAGGTGAAATTTTACAATGGCGTAACCCCTACAACCTTGCTTCTCCCACCAATCTCTTTGGATTGATCGATCCCTCTACACATTGGAGGGCTTTGTCTCTGCTTCCACTCAAGTTTCGCCTCTAGGGCTGAAAATTGCTTGTGAAGCACAACTTCTTCAAAAGCTCAAACACATGAGGTAAGATTGACAGCGCAATGGTTTTACATGAGTCACTCTCGGGAATTTGGAGTCTTTTTGGGGTGTACGCATTGGTCTCTGCCTGATTGTACTATGCTCATCAGAGTTTTATGTTGGAACTCTTGGCCAGTCAGCTCCTTACTCGCAATTGTTTCCGTCCTTACTTTACGCGATGGTTGGTTTGGACCCTCAGTGTCTCCACCCTTGATAAATTATCTAAGTGCACTTTCGTCGAAGACTAAAAACAGTATCTATTACATAATTGACTCACAAGTAGAATTGTGATCTTAAAAAAAATAGAGTATATATACATTTTTTCCTAAAGTCTGGTCGGGCGTTACTTGTTGTTTGCTGCTATGCACTCGCTTATTGGTGCGTGCCTTTGCTGCTGGTGTGCCGTGCGCTCCATTCCGCTGCGTGTGATCCTCTTGCTTTGGTGCGTGCACCTGCCGCCTATGTTAGTGTGTGTGCGGCCTGTGGCTTGCTGGTGGCGTGCGTCCACTTGCGGGTTGATTGGTGCAACGTGTGAGGTTGATGGTGCTCGTGTTATACGCTCTGCTTTTCAGTCAGTCCTCGGTTCCATCATTTCTTTGATTCTCAGGGACCTGCTCCTGGCTAATTGCTCTTTTGTTATTTTACACTTGTATCACTAAGGAGGTCTTTCCTCTATTCCTTCTATTCTTCCATTTCCCTCCTTATCCCTGGCAAGGCCCCTAATCTCCATGTCCCTCTCTTGATCCTTCCGTTCTCTCTTCTTACCTCCTTCCTCTCCCTTGCTGCCTTGTACGTTTAGGTTTTCTAAGTCGGTGAATATTAAACCCCTGTTGCAATAAATTAGTCTTCTTTATGTTTATTTTATTTTTCCTGGTTTGTTTGTTTGTTGATTGTTTGTCTTCTTTTCTTTTTTTTAACCATTTACCGTGTTTTGAGTCTGAGCAGCAAATGGCCTGTTGCTCGGAAGTTAATTGTAATATATATGAAACTATCTTGCTTTAACATTGCACATTGTTTGGTCAGCGTTTGTTTTATCGACTTATTGAAGATTAAACAAAAAAATTTTTCAAATAGAAAAATTGCAGAGGGTTTGAGCATCATACAAGTCGTGCCACGAGCACCAGGCCTTTGCCGCCAAGCAGCTGACTCCCTCAGTTCAAAACGTAAACGCCTTACTACTCTGCAGATGCAAATGGCACTTGCTCAATTGTGATTGCTGATTTTGGGTTTTTTTTCTTTATTTTCTTTCATTTCGAGTCTATTAGCCCTTTCTTATTTATTATTTCTCTAATGCTGTTTGTTGCAATGTGCTTAAATAATCCGTTTCGAAACATTTTGATCAAATGTCTACACTTGTGGAATCTGTGGTTTAATGGTGCTTTTCTTTGGTTGTCCAGTTATCATCATCATTCATCAGGCTTTTCTCATTCCTTTTTACGTTATGCATTAATCATTTGATTTCTCCGTCACTCGGCCTCTTCTCTCTCTTTACTTTTATTCGTTCTTCGTGTTTAAGGACACTACGTTAAGGCTAATGCATATGCACGGCACTTAGCCTTGAGATCTATCACCAGCAAGTTGTCCTGAGACGAGCTCTGCACCACAAAAAAATAAGGCACAGAGAGGATACGTCAAGTCGGAATTGAACTTTCTCAGACACCCAAAAGCCAGTGTTCTTTATAAAAAGAAGAAGGAGAAGCCAAAAAAAAACAATGAAACCTCAAAGCCAGATGATACACTTTGTGTGTTCGGACTTCTCAGACCCTCTTCTCACCATAATCACACTCCATCGCTGATGATCGATGCACACCCTGTTACCTTTTTTGCAGCTTTGTTTTTCACGCTTCGGTCCTTCCACCTTTGACTCTGTTCTGCAGGTCTGCCACATGGATAGCCAAAGAACACAGAACTCTGTTATCTTCTACCCTTACCGGTTATCCAATGGTTCGTTGACGGATACCGTTGGGTACACGTTGCGAAGACTGCAGTTTTTGCGGGGCCATTGAGTTTGTAAAATTAAGTGCGATCTCCAATTGCATCCGTACGGGGTGGATTCGCCATATAGCATGGTGTGGGTGAGAGGAACTGAGCGTAGTTTTCTGGGTGATACTGGACTCGTCTGACAGTCAGTTTGGTTCCTAGAAGCACATGGGAAGGAATTGTAGATGTACAATATGGGATGTTGTATTGTATTTACTCATGTCCGATTGTTGTCCATTATATAAAATAACTTTTTATTTCACTCGCCCATCGGTTTCATTCTCCGTGGGTTAGGTGAAACTGAGTGAGAAGTACAAGTGGAGTGGGAGGGTGTGTGGGGGGGGGGAAGAAGTTGGGAGGGGGCTGGCCATGTTGAGTTCTGCCATCAGCATCCTTGCACAATCCCAGAAATCCCAGACAAATTGCTGCACTTGTTGAGGAATATTTGGGATCTTCACGTGCATCCCTGTTTCTTCATAACATTAATGGTAACCACACCCATTACTCTGTACATCAATCCCACTGGAAACTTCTTGTTATGATTTTGTAAAGTTAACAGAATTCATACTAAAACAGATGGTTGACTGATGGGGCATAGAAGACAAGATGTTCAGGTAGAATGGAGGAAAGAATATAAAGTTATATACTGATATTTATTTATATATATATATTCTTAACTTTTATCACCCTGTGATGTACCCAATCCCTGTGGTAACTTCTGGTGGTGCAGCAACAGCTTGATGACCTCGGAGTGGCTTTGATGAATCCGTGATCTTCATTTGTAGCATTGTGGGCGTGGCGCAGGCTGTAAACATAATGGCCAAGTGAGCGACTTCTCGATGCACGGTGGAAACCAGTTCGTCTGTGATCGAATCGTACGAGCCGGCCCAAGGTTGCTGTGCGTTTGGCGTTGTCTGGCCTGCACGTAAGCGATGCAGCTGCTCATTTGGCACCAGACTTCAACTTCCTCTCGCTCAAAGCTATGCTTCTCTGCCATACACCCTCCACCGTATATTTTCCGTGCTGTAATCGTATTTACTGCACATGTTTTTTTAAAGCTCACCGTTTGAACTCTGTTTACAACTGTGCTTGATCTGTACGCTCAAGATAGCTAAACATTAAAAGACTATCTCTGTTGCTTTCAAGATTTTAGGTTCCTCCCATTCTCTGGAGTTTACCACCACTTGGTAGCATTCTTAAATTAACCCTTTTTTTAATCAGGGATGAGGCGTGACATGAGGCAGAACTGGACCATCGCGAAATATATAATGTTGTTTTTACATCTTGTGGCAGAGCTAGAATATCCGTAATTGGATTTGACGTTAACAGAGCTCAAAAGAACAGTCAAAGATGGGTGCGGTGGGGACATGGCCAACAGCAGGATTAAGTGACAAAGTAGAGGAGACTTGGACAAAAATAAGGGATGTGGAGAAGATCGAGGGTGGGGGGATGCCTTGGGTGCGAGGACCAGATACAGAAGAAATCTAGGAAGGGAAAAAACTGGAAATCCAAGATGTGGTTGGGAGGGTTAATGAGATTAGAACCAAAATCATGTTTTGGTGGGTGGGGATGTGTTGATGTGAGACAGTCTCTTGACAGTTACGGAAGGAAGATGAAATGATAAAGCGTGGAAGGCAAGGTGCAAGACCAGAAGCAGTTGGCAGTAACAGAGAGACCACGACATGTTTCTTCACAAGTATTCAATGATCTTGGAAGCCTTAATTTCCACCAATCAAGCTGAGCAGGTATGAGGTCTCGAAAGCTGCGGATGAAAGGCCTTTTAAGTGGATTACATTTTGCAAGTTGACAGATTGGGAACCTGGGCTTCCTTTGTGTGAGAACTTTCAGATTTCTGTGCCACCTGTGTTCATTGGTCAATCATTCTCTTCCGTGACGGAAGGTCTGGGTGCTTGTTTGCTTCACATTTTGGTTTTATTCCCACATTCTTCGCGTTCGCTCACTTGTCCAGTTAGAGTCTCGTGCATCCTAAACGCTGACAATGACCAAACCAGGAATATTATCCAGAGTCGAGTTGGCTCTTCTTAGTGAGAGGTCAAAACTACTCGGTTCGGACATATCGAGTTGAGTATGCCGATTGAATTATTTGCAATCGGTCCAGAAAATTGAGCTCTGCTTTACGCTTGCCTTCTTTCTTTTCTTTTGTAATATTCGGAAAAAAAGGTTAAAAAAAACATTAAACAGAGCTTAGACGCTTCACTTGACCCCACAGCAAGGTACACTCAACAAGGACTGTCCATGAGCCTACATCACTCGGCCCAGAAGGCTGAGTCATGATCAATTCAACACACACATCCGACCCTGAGGGAACGAATGCATGGTCATACAATTGGACCAACTCCCTAATTAGGAGTAGGTTCCCTTAGACATGAGCTGAAGAGGCTTGCTGTATGGTTTGTGTGGACTGGGGAGGGGGTTTATGTTAAACTGCATAACTTTGTGGACAACAGTTCACGAGTGGTACGACGGACCTTCCTTGGTCATATTCCTCACTCAAGTTCATACATGTCTTGAAGTTTTCGGCCTGGACATTTTCTTGGCGTTTTGGAGTCGATATGTTTGGTGACGCCATTTTTGCAAGGTGGAATCACAACACCGACCTCACGTTGACTTTTATTTTGACGAGACCTCTCACAGATCACAATCCCCACACATGTATAGGTTACTAGTCACCCGTCAATGGAATGTACCCATGAACTCATCTCATGAGGAACAAGTGGTTACCCGAAGACCACCATGTCATTTCCTCGGTTTGTTTAGCCTTTTTACAACAGGCGTGTAATGGTTTATTGAATGTGGCTGACGCGTGTTTTCCCTCCCAAATCGGAATGTTTTTGGATGATATGAGTGAAAGCAAAGAGAGAGAGAAAAAAAGGGGAAATGAGTAAGGAATGTAAAGAGGGTGGAAGAATGAGATGTTGGAGTATCAAAAAAATCCCCCCCCCACCCAACTACTTTATCACACATCTCTTGAAGAAGTCGCTATTTCATTCAAGCTTTCTGCGATCTCACTATCTGCCATGATCTTTCCTGGAAAGCACATTTCCAACCTGGCCTCCAAAGCCAGTCAGTCTGACAACCTTCATCGTGCAAGTCTTTTCGACCCACCTGACGCGGCCTGACCACTTAACAAAGCTTTCGTCCGCAGCCTGATGGGTACTGCTCTCCCCTATGGGCTGGTGCTCCTACCTCTCACCTTTCCGCGCTTTACGCATGTGAAACCAAGCGTTGGATTCATTGGGTATCTCTCCGATGAGGTGAGTTCTTTGGGTCTACTCACCGGAGGAGGTCGTGTTGGTCATTTTGTCTTCTTCCGTTCCCTCTCCAGCATTGCCCCGCCCCCCCCCCCTTGGCTGTCTGTGATTTTCTCCCCTTATTTCCTCAGGTCCTTCAAGGTCTGCCAAAAACCCCCTCTGTGCAACTGCCAAAATCCGAATCACTGCTCCTTAACTCTTTCATTCCTCTTTTTCCCCACCTTTGGAACAAACTCCCACACTCTCTTCAATCTCCTCTCCCTCCAGGTCTCAAACAGTTGTTCCACCATCTTTTATCTTCACATCCAAATCTCGATCTTTTCTCCCGTTAATCCACCTAACCACCTCAAACTTCCCTGCTTTCTTCCTGGAACAGTCCTGTAGTGTCCATCTTGTTTAACCCGTTCCCGCCCATCCCTCTCCCTCCATAGATCTCCTAGGTCTCTTTCCCCCCTGTTTTTTCCTCGCCTCTCCCACCCTGATGTCTCCGATCCCTGACGTTTGAGTGGTAGCTTTCCTACGAGCTCGACATTGTTATTAAAAAAATATAATAAAGGAAGAGCATGTCTGTTTGTTCAATAGGAAGATGGGTTGGCGTCTGATATTCCTATTTCCCCATGATCATGGTTTTGAGCGATACACTATCGTATATGGCTATATAAAGCAAAATGGACATCTACAAACTCCTAGTCCCACGTGTGATTGATGTGGGCTGACAAGCTCCTTCATGGTCTTGGGTCGAGTGTAGCTATATAAATAAATGTTGTGTATGTGCGTGTGTGTCAGTGTTCCTCCTCATAAACTCCAAAACCATGAAACCTATGGCCAAAAACTCTGTTGCATATTCAGGCACTCCAAGGGGTGCAGAATGAACATTGGGTATTTGGGTAAATGTAAAACAACCTTTGGAATAACTAGCGGGTGTCACATGAAAAAAAACCAAAAATGGTTACCCTTAGTCAGCCTGCTTTCCCTCGCAGGGGTCTTAACCTGCCATTTTGTTTCGGCCTGGCTCAAAAAGCCTTCCTGTGGAACAGGCTGCCCACGGTTTTGTCGTAAAGACTCGTCATTCAAATGCTTTCATTACTATGAATCGTGGAGAATCTGTAATCGCACGCAAGCCCAGCCGTTCCTTATCAACCGTCTTGGTTGGAGTCGTTCGTGTGATGCTAAGCCACTTGGTGAGTTTTTTCAGCAATAAACGACGAGGTCTTAGTACGCAGTTCGTACCTGCCAAGCTACGTCAAAGTACCCGCACCGTCACATTCTACAACGCACCAAAATCACCGATCGATGTACGAAGTTCCACGCCACCATGCGGTGGGTTCTCGGTGTCTCAGGTTCGCCCCTGAAAATGTGCAATTAAATTATTTTTTTTTTTTAACACTCATGTTGACCTTTTTTGTGCAACTTTTTTCATTATCCACCCGCCACTCGACATCGATTCATACACAAATACGTCCCAACGTCGATCGATCCTTGCATGTTCGAACTCCGCCTGTTGTGTTTAGCTGTTGACGACAAAGAAACCGAATCTGTAGGCTGAATTTCACAAGTTTTTTTTCCATTGATCCACTTTTAAGATCCATTTAAAGGTAACCCTTTGTTGGTATGCGATTAATCTGATACCGTTGGTGCCTTGGACAAAAGCCTCAAAGTTTATCATGAGTGTATATCGAAATCGTGTTTTGAATTAGGATCGGGTGGTTGAGAGAGATCTGCGTGTGCTGTACGTGTTCACAACCTGTATTTTTATGATGCGGCGTCGGTATGAGCGTGTGGTATGGTTAGTTGGACGACGAGATATTATGTATCGACATTTCTCTTCCTGCGCTACCTGTGAGTACAATGTTAATTTACAGGCAAGAAGTGCCATCGTGAATAAAACACCAAGAAGTAAACGACGCTCTTTGTTGGGCATATTAGTGATGTTCCTGTTTAACCCTTGGACATTAAAGATTCTGAGGGTTAATATCTCTGCAAGGTCAGCTTTGGGGTGGGAGGGGAAGGTGGGTGGAAGTCCGGAGGAGGGTGGAGTGGTAGGATGCAGGTGAAGGAGTGGAGGAGGATTGGTGTGCCCGGCAATGCCAGGTACTGTTGATAATGTAGAATATGGATGCCATATGGTGGTTTTGTCATCCAAAGCAATTCCAAACTGAGGATACAGCTATGGTGATATAGACAGTTTGAACGTCCTTCCCGACTCTCTTGTTGCACCAGAAACAGCAGTTTATAAAGTCATGGATTGAGTTTCTGTGGATCCAAATCGAGAGGAAGTTCACCTATTGTTCCCTTCTCCGGGATAAACCTGCGCTTTGTATACCGTGTCATTTACCTTGCACTGACGGTGGACACGTCTTGAGGAATTGTCTGAAGACCGTTTACAGGGGTGTCTCTTCAATTCACTTCTCTGTCCTCACAGACAAGACCTGTTTACGGTCGTCTTCATCAATCTCACGCTTCTGTCCATCACAGACAACTGTTTACGGGGTCGTCTCTTCCATCTCATTGTTCCCTTCCGTTGCAGAAGGTTTCGGTCGGTGGTCTGTCTGTCTGTTTGGTGTTGGCTTATGGTTAGGATGGTGAGCTTGAGTCCTGGATCCTAGATCCTGAGTTCAACCCCCCCCCTTTGCTGTTGAATTTTAATACCGGTGGGGTTAATCGCTGTGTCTTCCGAGGTCGGCACATGAGTACGAAGGCTGCTTGGTATTCTGTGTCGGATGGCGACCGTCCGGATCTGCTGGCCATAGGCAAGGAGACTGCTTAGGCGACCAACGCTCTGCACAGAGTATGGTTTCAATTGGGATTGGTTCTGTCTGTTTCTACTACTCCTTTGTGTCTTGCACCTCTGTTTTCGCGTTTTTGTGGGTTTCAGAAGACCTAAGTTCATACGAAAAGTCAGTCGATACCACAGCATTCCCATTTATCAATTTCATGTCCAATGACTCGATAGCTTTGAATTGACTACTTTATGACCAAATTCAGCTTTATCGTGGCGGTTTCTATTGTATTTCAATTGTCGGGCTTTTGATAGTGGTGTTGCTTCTTCGCTGTGCTGGTCCGGCAGTTGTCATCTCATATATCATTCCGATGAAGTAAAAGCGTCCTGTTTAAATCTCCGATCCATTCTTTCGATGCAGATTCCATTGTTACGTTTCTGGCTTTCCTGTTGCTTGAGCATTGTTGCCGTTGGCGTTGTGGAGTTGCTGCACGCGTCTACCCGTTTGTCTGTTCTCGCGAGCTGAGTTGTTAGCTGGACTCGTGTCCAAGTTGGCGCCTCTCTGATTCCTTCATGGCCGTTTCACCGCATGCCTTCGCGTTTGCTTGATTGCAGTATCATGTTTGCATTAGAGGTTACATACAGTACGGTATATCCTTTTAATTAACCTTAACCAAGTACAATTGACGTTGATCGCTCTCTCTTACATGTGCCCAACATGCCATGTCAGCTTATCTTGTTAATATTGTGCTTGGCAATCTTCACTGCACTTCAGGGTTGGCCATGGCTGAGACAGTGTGGTGGTTGAACTTCCCAGTCTTCTTTGTAAATTGGCAAATTCTTCACTCAATTGGGGTTATTATCAATCATGATGATTCAGGTATCCATGCTTTGCTGAATGTTGTTCAAAATCATGAGGCGTGTAATGGATGTAGATACTTGGTCCACTTCCAGAATCAGAGTAGCAATTGTGTCGAAAGACCTCCACTCCTCATGTAGAACGTCACTCCTTACTTTGTCCTGGGCGTCTGGAAACAAGTGTGTCTGAGTGGTTCTTTCTGTTGTTTGCTTGAAACTCGTTGCATGTAATGCACTGGCCATGAACCCTGATTTTCTCCACTCATGTTTGAGCCAAAAAAAGGACATCTGCTTGCGAAAGAATGCTTCGGCCCCATGTGCCTTGATTGATGTGGTTCAGCATCTCCTTGGGCATCGTTTTAGTATTGTGATTCTTTGCCTGTTGTTACAGAATGCCTTTCATGGAGCGACTATTCATACACGGAACGTCAAGTATTTCTTGATGCAGAGGATGTCCTCCTTCGCTCAGGCATCCTTGACGTGACTCACCTGCCAATGCTTGGTGGTCTCGATGCATGGGTGGTGCTTGATCTTGTGTAGTCTTCTCTCATGCATTGACTTGACTGGCCCAAGTACTTCTTGCTTTTTTATCGCCTGTTGGATCTGAGATTTCATCTCGGCTTGCTTCCTGGATAATCTCTTTGAAACATTTTTATTATTTATATATATTATATATATATATTATATTGTTGCGGACCCGGGGTGGGTGAGAAGCATGGAGGAGGGGGGAGCTACCCGGGTTCCCACCAGACTCCCGCGAATTGCAGGCCGTGCACCGAATACTGTGATGCGCGGGTCGCTAATCAGCGTGACGCAATACTCACCACGTGACTTAGGACTCCGTCTATAAATACGTTACCTAATGGTAGTGATTATAAATCCGGGACACCTCGGTACGCCTTGTTACCGCGTATTACCTTCCGGTGAGATGCAGCGATCGGCCATAAGGAGTTACCGGCTGGAAAGGTCGTATAGAGGAATAACGTCCGGCATAGGCTAGGATCGGACATGCTGACCAATAAGGAAGGACGAAAATGAGATGGGACATTTCTATGAAGCTTTATTTACAATCAACGAGAAGGTTGTGGCACTTAAAGGGTTTAATTTTCATATTATTAAAGGGGGGCCCAGGGGGAATATGCCAAAGGGGGGATTTGGAGGTTTGTGGAGGGGGGAAAAAGGGGGGGGGGGGGAATGGGGGGGCAATTTACATAAGGGGGCAGGGGACCCCCAAACTCGAAGGGGCCGACTTTTTAATTTGGAAGGGACCCAGGCGGAAGAACCGGGCCATAGCCAAGCAGGGCAGTGAAGAAGAGTGCAGCGGCAAGCGAAGAAAGCAGCGCCTCGCCGAGTCCCTCTTCATAAGCCCCCGGGCGAGGGTGTTGTGACGAGCCCAAGGAGCGCTGTTGATTCGATCCGCTTCTCTTTTGGGCGCCGAGCGGCCCCAGCAGCCCACTAGGCTCCGGGCCGGAAGCGTCCTTTGCAGACGGCGTGACAAGCGTGAGGTCCGCTATCCGACCTCCGGTGTTCTCTGCGACCCCCCCTCGCGCCCGTCTTTCCTGTTCGGGACTGGACAAGAGGCGTATCAATCCCGCGTGCCACTGGGACATTTCCGGCGATGGGGTTGTGCTGTTAACGTCAGTTGCTTGTCCCGTATCACGCGGTCTGGTACCTGAGCGTACGCACGCCTTGTTAGTGCCGAATTTATCGATTGAGTACGAGGAGTGCGGGCAATATTTTTCCGTGTGGCGGAGTTTGGTGGTCGAGGTGGTGAGTGAGGGTGAGCAAGGTGATGCCGTTGTATTGGCCGCAGATTTGAATAAAAGGGCTCTAAGACGCTTTAATAGCAGTATGTATATATTGTTATATATTATATATTACGTATATAAATTATTATATATATATATATATATATTTATATAGCTGGCTATTGCTGCCCCACTGACGTGACTGGTGAGGCCAGAGTTGTAATGGCCCAACAGTGCATTGCTATCACATACCATTGTTTACGTCCACCCAATCACACTAGGAAGCCCATGTTGTTATTAGCAGTCGAGGATGCACATTTGGAAACTCGCAAATTCTCCGAAGTCAGTTCTTTCCCGCAGTGAAACTGAGACACCGACCTGGTTCCCCTGTTTTGGTGAGGCTTTTCACTTTTGTTTTTACTCTCACGACTGCTCGATTGCCCTTCTGGCTTGGGTTGATGACGCCTCTATGATGGGTATCACAGCATTTTGTGTAGTTGGAGAATTTCAGTTTCTCTATGGGATATATAATTTGTATGTATTGTGTCTTCATATTAAACCTCTTTCTCACCACTGACTCACTCATTGATTACTTGTAGATTGGTGCTTTCGGGTGACGTAGAAGCTGAAATTTTGATGTCGATGGACATCAGCGCGACCCGGAAAAACTACAGGGTCGGACAACATGCCAAAGAATTGAAAATAAATAAATGATTTAATGAAATAATGAATGAAAAATCAAATGCTAGCGTGAACGACCCAAGACAAAGGGGAACCCTGTTCCTATAGTTTTACCGATGGCAAACACCCGGCTGTTAACTTACACTTTCAACTACGAGTTCAGATGAAGCGTGTGGTGTTTAGTGTGTGTGTGTGTATTGTATGTAGTGGTTGTGTGTGTATAGTGTATATGTGTGGTATGTAGTGTTATGTGTTGTGTATATGTGTGTGTATGATGTATATGTGTGTGTTGTGTATGGGTATCTTGTTGTGTATATGTGTGTTATATGTATGTATGTGTGTATGTGTGTGTATATGATTGGATATCATGTGTGTGTGTGGTGTGTGTGTGTGCTATATTGTGTGTGTGTGTGTATATATGATGTGTGTGTTAGTGTATGTGGATTTATTGTTTATGTGTTGTATATGATTGTGTGTGTTGTGTGTGTGTGTGTTATATATATGCGTGTAGTATTATGTTGTGTGTGTGTGTGGTGTGTATATTATGTGTGTGTATGTAGTATATGTGTGGTGTTATATATGTGTGCGTAATGTGTGTGTGTATGTGTGTGTGTGTGTATATGTGTGGTGTGTGTATAATATTATGTATGTGGTATATATATATGTGTGTGTGTGTAATATGTGTGTATATATATTTTTGTGTGTGTATATACCGTGGTGTGTTATTATTTATATTATATTAATATATATATATTTTATATATATATTATTATTTATTATATATAATATACTGATTATGTGTGTGTGTATATATATGTGATGTGTGTTATATGTGTGTGTGTGTGTGTATATATATATGGTGTGTGTGTTGTTTGTGTATTTATGTGTGTGTATATATGTATGTATGTTGTGTGTGTGTATATATTGTATGTATGTATGTTTCTGTGGTATTTGTATATTATATATATATATGTGTGTGTGTATGTGTGGTTGTATATGTATTGTGTGTATGAGATATAAGTGGTGATGAATATATATATTTATTATATATGTGTGTTTTATGTATGTGCGTATGTGTGTGTATATATATGTGTGTGTGATTTTATGTTGTGTGTGTGTGTATACTTTATATTATATGTATTGTGTGTGTTTATATGTGTGTGTGTGTGTGTTATATATGTGTATGTGTGTGTGTGTATATAATATATGTGGTTGTGTTTGTGTGTGCTGTTTTAGTAATATGTGTGTGTGTATATATATGTTGTGTGTATATATATTGTTGTGTGTTATGTATTGTGTGTGTGTGTATCTTATGTGTTGTGTGTATTTATATGTGGTGTGTGTATATATTCTGTGTATGGTGTGTGTTATATTATATATGTGTGTGGGTGTTAATTATATGTGTATGTGTTGTGTGTGTTGTGTGTTGTGTATTTATATATTGTGGTGTGTGTTAATTATATCTGTGTGTGTTGTTGTGTATATATATATGCTTGTTGTGGTGTGTATATTATATGGTGTGTGTGTGTATATATGTATTATGGTCTTGTGTTGTGTGTTATATATATATATGTGTGTGTGTGTGTGTGTATATATATATGTGTATGTGTGTGTGTATATATATATATGTGTGTGTATATATGTATGTGTGTATGTGTGTGTATATATATGTGTGTGTGTGTATATATATGTGTGTGTGTATATGTATGTGTGTATGTGTGTGTATATATGTGTGTATGTATATATATATATATATGTGTGTGTGTACCATGTTCTGTACAGAGTGTCGGTTTCTGCCGCAGTCCGACCTCTTGGCTCGGTGTACAATCCTGGACGGGTCTCCATCCCACACAGGATCCTCAGCTGGACGTGGCAGGGATTGTAATTTGTTCAAGGTGCTGGTGATAACTTGCCGACTTAGTTCGGGAATTTTAGCAAATTGTATTGACCATCTGTGAAAAAATTGCTTACCAAAAAATTTCTTC